>ONZH01007393.1:0-116212 GCA_900303285.1 Rhinella marina
CCCGTCACTTTTTTTAGGCCGTCAGGGTGTCAGCAGCCACAACCTCTAGGAGCTCATCCGGTGCCGACCATGGATAATAAAAGTCAACTTGGATGAAAAACTTTTTTTTTTTTAATTATTGGGTATTGCAATTTTTAAAAGCATTACTAGAAAATAGACACTAGAGGGCGCTCCAACTACAGGAAGAACTGTCAGTGATTTTAAGTCTGTGTGCTTCTAAGATGTAACCACTAGGGGGGGTATTCTGACACGCCATGAGTAGAGGCCGCCATAAACATTACATGAACGACATTCCTGTCAGTCTCAGCAGCATTGGTGGAAGGTATGAAAGAGCGGCCTGTTGAAATTCAACATGCCCGATCCTGTTGTTCTCAAAGAGGTGACTTATTGCACTCCTTCTATTAAGAGAACATGCCACAACTGCGCTGGGGCCCTACATACAAAGGGGGGGGGGGCATTGCCATCTTTGATGAATAATAATGCTGTTTATCAGATTGCTCATAAAGGACTTCTCTTATAACTGCTCACAGTCATAGGCGGTCTAGGACTAGCATCCCACTCCGCTCTGGCTCCACCGACACGGGAACAGATTTTTTGCAAGGGTCTCAAGGAGGCTCCAGATTGTGAAGCTTTGAAGTTGAGGCCAGGTCATGATTTTACTCTGACTTGAGGGTGGCTCCATGTTGACTAACAATTACAATAAGTAAAAGACCGATATACTGCTCTGCACAGGAGGACACGACGTCTATGCCCGCCCCTGCGGTTTACACAGTACAGTTTCCTTTATATGGCTCCTCCCTCGAGGATCCGCACCACAAACTGTCCTGGTGTATGATTTTCTCCAGTCTTCCTGATATGTTGAAATATAATATGTAGATTTATTTCTCCATAGATCAGCACCCTGTACATTTATAATAAATACAGTGAAATTTACCAAAAATATATTTTATTTCAAATAAAAGAAGAAAAAGGTTAGTGATTGTTCAGCATGGCTACTGCAAATCCACTAAATAGACAGACTTAAAGGGGTTGAACACACATTGGTGGCATATCGCTAGGATATGTCACCTGTCTGTAGAACAGGGCCTCGAAAGCGAAGGAGAGTGCACTGCGCATGCGCGGCCATCCTCCATTCACTTCTATGGGAGTTCTGAAAAGAGCCAAGTGAGCACGCTCAGCTTATTTTAGGAACTCCAATAGAACTATCTATGGGTGTTTTGGAAATAATCGAGCCGGTGCGCACCATTTTCAGCACGCCCATAGAAGTGAAAGGAGGGTGGCCGCACTTGCGCAGTGCGTCCTCGTTCACTTTGGGAGCCCTGATAGGTGCGGGTCCCAGAGGTAGGACCTCCACCTGTCTGATATTGGTAGCATATCATGCCACGATTGTGTGAGAAGGACAACCTCTTCAAAACTTGGACTTAAAGAGGTCACCCCATCATAAGAAGTCAACACTGATCCACAGCATTAGTAGGGGTCCCAGCGATCAGATACTCATCATCTCTCTTGTGGAACGTTGATATGTTCTTGATAACATGATGATGACGCCTATACCTACCAGCGTCCAGTATAAATAATATGGAGTTTTGGCACCATCTAGTGGACAGATTGATAAGACACTGTAACTGTAGGTCAGTAGTGGACCAAAGGACCATGCACACTTAATTTCCATGAGCATAATATGTCCCAAAATTCAGGTTGTCCAGTCAGATCATCTCTAGTTCTCCACATCCAGGTTCTCCGGAGAACACACAGAATAGATCATCTCCAGTGAGTGCATCTGTGATCGAATGCTTAGATGATGAGCCCCCACCATGTTAGGAGACCAGACAGTGTCCACCGAGTTCTTTTTCGGGCTTCACAGTTAAAGAAGAACTCCCGAAAAAATGTTTAATCTCTGACCTGTTAGAAAGGTGCATGATGTAATCTGTAGTGAAGGTAATCTTCTTATCAGAGACTGTATTTGTGAGCTATCCCCTTCTCTTCTAATTGTAGCTGGTCATGTGACCAACTCCCTGACCTCCAACTGACCCAGGACAGGAAGCCAGTTGCTTCTCTATTCATTCCTATGAGACTGAAAGTGAGGCTCCCATAGGTATACATAGAGAATTAGACTTCCTGTCCACACATAAGTTGAACATCAGGGAGATATAACTCACAAATACAGACACTGGTAAGAAATGACATTCACTACAGATTACATCATGTACATTTCTAGCAGGACATGGAATAAAAATTTTTGCAGGAGTTCTTCTTTAAGTCAACATATGATGCCACTCTCAAGGTAGGGGTCAGCTAATACATGGATGACCCTCACATGATGTCTTGACGTTCCCTTGACCTCAAAAGTCTCTGGGACTACTCCGGTCTTATACATGAGTTCCAGGAGCTCACGGGCTATGGTAAAAGACTCTCTCTGCACAGTCACCTCCTTTTCTTGAGGTGAAGTTATCTCTGTTAGGTGGACATTACCAGTCATGGGGCTTGAAGGTCTTAGAACTGTGCAGTGGGGGACGTGTCCTCGTCTCTGAGTCAAAACTGAGACAGAGAAGACCTCTGAAGACCTTGCGTTACTAATGTTCCTCATGTCTGTGAGAGTCTTGACTTCCATGACCTGTCTGATGACAGGACGACCTTGGCCTTGCTTTGACAGAAGAGCAATGACATTCTTAGAGAAGCAAAGAAGGGTCAGAGTTGCTTGCTCCTTGGCCACGGCCAACACTGTGATGTTCTCCTCTTGGTTCTTGGCCAATACCTCTATGGTCAGCTGTGTGGACTGAGGCTGAATGTAGAGGAGGGGGTGGAAATTGGCCTCTTTTCTGGAAAAGTTACCCAGTTTTCGGAATGGGACAAAGGCTGTGCCAGACTGGGACAACAGAGGAAGGACAGAGACAAAGATGAGAAGCAGGGTAGCCGCCAGAGCGACAGAAGGAAAGAAGTCAGAGTCCTCAGGATTCGGCGCTGTTGATGGAGAAGGGTCTGGACATCCTTCTTGGTCTTCTACTTGAAGTATCTTCTCAGATTCTGCATTTGAGACATGGTGACGGTTGTGAGACATCCTGGCTGCATCTGAGGAGACAAAATGGTGGAGGCCTTTGAAAACCTAAACCAATTCTTAAAAGGGAAACTCCAACATGGACAGTATGATTGACCCCCTATGGTCTTTTGCAGCCAAACAAATACTAGAGTTGTGAGGGGAACGTGGGGTCGGTGCTTTTTCCTATAGTGTGCAAGCACGACCACAGCTGCTGGATTGCAGGGTGGTCGTAACCATGGAAACGAGCTGTGTGTAATGTGATGGAAAAATGAATCCAGCCAACAAAGGAGGCAATATGGGTAATAACAATACATTAGTAAGTGCCTTGTATTAACTAACCTCTACATGATAAATGCCATTTTGCTGAAGTGAGACGACCTGTCTGTTTTAGGTTATGTAATAACAATTTTTGGAGCATCTATTCTTATGTCTGTATGTTGTGCCATTCCTCTATTATTCCTGCTAGAAGTTATGAATGAATTACTAGTAATTTGTAATGAAGGTCCAGTTGGGTGTCACCAGTTGGGGGTATGTCCCTACACAGTCTGACATTATCCAATCAGTGCTGCCAATGTCAGACTGTAAAGAGACATCCCCCAGCTGGTAACACCCACCTGGACCTTCATTGCAAACTACTAGTACTTCATTCACAACTTCTAGCAGGAATAATAAAGGGATGGCACATCGTAGACTCTTTTAGAATAGATGCTCCAGAACTGTTGTTACATGGGGAATGCAGGTAGTTACTAAAACAGACATGTCAGGAGAGGGGACGGGTCCTCTTTAAGTCCTAAAATCTTGAAGGGGTTGTTCCCCTACTTGGCAAATCTGCCCCACAAATTAACATTTGCAGGACAATGTGGTTGAATCGGGTCACGTGAGGGGCGGTTACTTGTTCTAATTTGAATATAAATGGGCATGTCTTACTTGGATGTGGGTGGGGCTTAAAATATTCAGATGTCAGCAAATATCTTAATGGCTAGGTTCATCGCTCAGGGTCTACGACAGAGACAAACCCTGGCGGAATTTGTAGTGGCAGCCATTTTGCTTGCCACCCAGCTTTCCTAGGAACAGAAGTGTGGTCTGTGTGCACTAAGACATTTTGACTGGTCTCGACCCCCCCTCCCCTTTATTAATATAGTCCCTAGGGATGGTGTGAGTTAATAATGCTGCACAGAATGATAAAGAATCTCGGAATAATCCTGATTATAGGCCTCATTACCATCGCCTCGGGCAGACGGAGAGGCAAGTCCCAGCACAGAACAGGAACACCTGCCCTGGTAGATTAACATATCCTTAAAAATTCAGTCGGGTGACAACCCCTGGGACCTATAGCGGCAGCCACGTTTGGTTGTCACCCAGCTTTCCCTGGAACAGATACATCTATAGACTAGAATAGACCTGTTGTTGATGTTGACGGCCACTAGTCACGTCTGCCCCCAGAACAATGTGTGACGGGCGCTGGTAGTCACCGAGGACTGGAATGATGAACAACTTGTTTGTCAGGTTACAATGTCAGAAAGTGCTTGGAATGTGGATCAATAAGACGACGGTCCCCGGAGTTACGCGTCCTCCCAAATCCTCTTCACAGCGGATATACACATTTTACCGCCACTGTGTTATACAGGGAGCACAAACTTTTATGGTCCGAGATCGTCCTGTCATTTAAAGCCGGTCAATCATTGTATGTGGAAAAGTTTTGCAACTTTCTACTGCACCCTGTGCTCCAGCACCTCACAACTTTTTTTTTTCTTTTTACGTTAAGCCATGCCTGTGAACCCCACCTTATCCCCATCCAAACATGCGCAATTCTACCCCAGAGTAATAGTGCCCCTTTGTGCCCGCTACACAGTAAGGATTTATAGTAGCGATGCCGTCTTAGTGGCCTACCAAAGTAAGAATGCCCTCTTAGTGCTGCCTCCCAATAGTGATGTCCGCTTAGCGCCCCCCATACAGTACGAGGCCCCCATAGCGCCACCCACGCAGTACGAGGCCCCCATAGCGCCACCACGCAGTACGAGGCCCCCATAGCGCCACCCACGCAGTACGAGGCCCCCATAGCGCCACCCACGCAGTACGAGGCCCCCATAGCGCCACCCACGCAGTACGAGGCCCCCATAGCGCCACCCGCGCAGTACGAGGCCCCCATAGCGCCACCCGCGCAGTACGAGGCCCCCATAGCGCCACCCGCGCAGTACGAGGCCCCATAGCGCCACCCACGCAGTACGTGGCCCCCATAGCGCCTCCCTTGCAGTACGAGGCCCCCATAGCGCCTCCCTTGCAGTACGAGGCCCCATAGCGCCTCCCTTGCATTGAGGCCCCATAGCGCCTCCTTCATTGTGTGAAAGTCTATTTTTCCTGCATATTTATATATTTTAATATTTTTCTTAGCACACAATAGCGCAAAGATTATCTGCATATAGAAATTTCTAAAACCCAAATTGCATCAAATAATGAAATAATATACAAGGCAGGGTCTAATATACAGAGAGGAACCAGACAAACATGCTTTGTGTGTGCACCGTGCTGATAGCCGACGGTGGGGGGGGGGGGGGTCGTAGGGTGAATGCTGGAGCCGGGAGCTGACCGCCTCACCATTGTTTTCAGCTCCATCTGCCTCCTGAGGACACAAATACAGTGGGAATCGGGACATGCAGAAACCTTCCAGGGACAGTACTGCTGACTCCAGGGTGGCTGGGAGGCAGGCCTCACCATTGTCAAGATCTCTGCTTGCCGTCAGTGAATGGGGGACATCATTCCTGTTCACATCCAATACTGGAGAGTTTGCTGCAACTTGATCCAATCTAGGCAACTCCTGATACCCATATCTGACCTTAAAGGGGATGTCCAAGATTAGGAAATAAAAAACATGGATGCTTTCTTCCAAAAACAGCGCCACACCAGTCCATGGGTTGTCTCTGGTATTGCAGCTCGGTTCCATTGGAGCATTTGAAGCAAGAGGAAGAGCTGCAATACCGCACACAGCCTATGGACAGCGGTGGCGCTGTTTTTTGGTTTTTTTTTGGAAGAAAGCAGCCATCTTTATTCTAATTGTGGACACCCCCTTTAATCTGACTCTAGATCATGAATCTCCTCCTGTGGAAGGCCTGTGTCTTTTCACCTTATTAACACCTCAGCCAAGTCAAACATCCCTATCAGCCGGGGAGTGTGTGCACAATGGGCCCCATCCATCGTCAGCTCCAGGCACGCCGCCAGGGTATAATATGCCACCTCGTCTAATTGCTCTGGGATTAGTTGCGGTGAGCGTTTATCCTGCAGCCAAGAAAGTTGCATATTCACGCCTCATTAGATGCATTTAACCAAAAAATTTGGCAACCACTTAAAGGGATTGTGCGCGCCCTCATATGCGGTGGTGCACCTAGCCTTTCTGCTGCCTGAGGCAAAAACTGAAATGGCGCCACTCCCTCTCCAATGCCAATTTCTTAACCTAACCCCATCCCTTCAGCCCATGGCCTTTCGGCTGCCCCTCTCTTGCCCCTGCCTGGTGCTGCCTAAGGGCCTCATTGGTGGTGAACCCCTGCTCATTATGGGGGAATGGGTCAGGATTGGTGGGGGCTGTCTAGTGGGAGAATGCGGTCGGACCCTCACAGGGGCGTACCCTACAGTTTGGGCCCCCTCATGATCAAATACTTTTCCCCTGTCCTCCGAGTGGTGGAATATGCTAAAAACATACAACCCCTTTAAGAGAGTGTTTTTTTTTTAGGTTCCTAGAATTTAGGACCATGATGCTTTGCAACATTTTCAAGCCTGGGTGCTCTTCATTGCATGATGTCGTCATAATCATTTTTTTTTTTTCGCTCGCACCCATAAGTGACCAGTCCATTTAAAAATGCCCCATTCACTGACAGCATGCAGAGATTTTGACACTGATGCAGAAGCTTTTATTATGTCTATGTACTCAAAGCTGGAAACCCCCTTTAAGATGAGCCACCCTTTTAAAGGGGCTGCCTGAGACTTTTCAAAGACAGTGCCACTGTCGTGTATTGGCCGTGCCTGGTATTGCAGCTGAGCTTTAAAATCACAGTTAAAGGGGTTGTCCAGGATTGGAAAACATGGCTGTTTTTTTTTTTAAAAAAAAAACAGCACCACACCTGTCCAAAGGTTGTGTGTGGTACTGCAGCTCATTTACTTCAGTGGAACTGAGCAGTAATACCAGATGCAACCCATTCAATGGTGAGGTGCAGCCATCTTTTTTTAAATCCTGGACAACCCCTTTAAGTAGCATAGCAGTGGGATATGCCCTCCCTTCCCACATTTCACCATAGAAATGACACCCAGGCTGCTGTGCCGACATCACCATCTGCTTCTGCTGACCCTCAGATCCTTCACACAGCATCCCTTTAAAGTTAAAGGGGTTGTATGAAATCCGAAAAACATGACTGCTTTCCTCCAGAAATATCACGCCTCTTGCCCATGGATTGTGTTTGATCTTGCAGCTCAGACCTTTATCATGTGAAGCTGCAATACTTCATACAACCTGTAGATAGGAGGGGCGCTGTTTCTGAAAGAAAGCAGCTGTGCTGTTCTAATATATTTTTATACACCCCCCCCCCCTTCCCCTTCATATCTGAACGCAACGTCACACCCAAAAAAAAAAGGATCTGACAATTTTTGTTTCTTTGGTGACTATTGTAGCACCTGTGCTTGCTGTCAGTGAATGAATGAATGGGTGAATAAATGTTTGTTGCAGTTCAGGTGAACCGTAGCGGGTACCATAGACTCCAGTCCCCAATTTAACCCGATGATGTCAGTTGGCAGTCTGAGCTGGCGCACTGCCCCACTAACACCTTCGGTCAACCCTTGGATTAGCCTCCAGATTAAATTACTGTACTAAACAGCCTAATTAACCAGTTAATAACAGGCTAATTGGCAAAGGCTTGTTCATCCTAGTCCTAGTCCTGACAGGTTTAGGCTAGGGCTACACAACAACGGTCGCGTGTCAATTTTTTATAATGGAAATCTATGGTGTCGCAATGCGACATGCAACGTACTGCGACACGACAGTCGCACGACACATGTCGCCGTGTAGCCCTAGCCTTAAAGGGGAGCTGTGCCTAAATGTAAAAATCTGATTACTAGGGCAGCAAGACTCATGGTTAGACAAAAAAAAAAAAACAAAAAAAAAAAAAAACTCCTTTGCCCCTCCAATTCTGCCTTGAACTGACAGGTTGCTAAGGACACACATTACCTAGAAACCCCATATAAAAGCCTGCAGTTGTGGGGCTGGGTATCCTGGCAACCAGTCTGTCTAATATGACAACAGATATGCCAAATATAAAAGGGCATCTGTCAGCAGTTTTGTACCTATGACACTGGCTGACCTGTTACATGTGCGCTCGGCAGCTGAAGACACCTGTGTTGGTCCCATGTTCATATGTGCCCGCGTTGCTGAGAAAAATAAAGTTTTAATATATGCAAATGAGCCTCTAGGAGCAACGGGGGCGTTGCCATTACACCTAGAGGCTCTGCTCTCTGTAACTGCTGTGTCCTCTGCACCTTGATGGACAGGGCCAGGTGTGATGATGTTTTCATTGCCTGGTCCAGTCATCAAAGTGCAGAGGGCGCTGCAGTTGCAGAGAGAGCAGAGCCTCTAAGTGTAATGGCAACACCCCCATTGCTCCTAGAGACTCATTTGCATATAATAAAATATAATTTTTCTCAGCAATAAGTGCACATATGAACATGGGACCAACACAGATGTCTTCAGCTGCCAAGTGCACATGTAACAGGTCAGCCAGTGTCATAGGTAAAAAACTGCTGTCAGATATACAAATCTATATACAGTGAGCTCCCCCTAGTGGAGACAGCAGGTATTCAGAATTCTGATATTCATCTGGGCAGTAAATCAGCGTTTCCCTGTACAGATGGGATACGGGCAGGACATATCATTGCTAGATCCTTTATCTTGATAAATTGCTGGTGTTTTCCATACTTTCCCTGTGTGCTGTGAATGCTGTCCCGCGGCCGTTGGTAAACTCTACCTCACTAGCTATAAAACTAACACAACAGGTTTGCCTTCTGCCGCGTCCCTCACTTATTCTTCTGCCATGACCCGTAGTAACCCACAGAAGCCCCAGTCACTGGTACAATGGAGACTATTAAAACAACAAGCCCTGAAGTCCCGGTCGGGGGCGCAGCAGAGGCAGGATAGGCCCCCACTCCCCCCTCTTCACCCCATTTTGGCAACCATGCTTGTGATAAACTTTGGTTGTCACACGGTTTTATGGGGACCCTAGTCATTGGACCATTATCATTGCAATGCCCCCAATTTTCGGGCACTGGATGATGTTATTTTGTTTTCCATGGCAACCCTCGCCCTATGTAAGGGTCTCTATTTCCATTAGTCTGGGGCTAGGTGACAACATTGATATAAATGATGAGTAAATTGTGTCATGTGGCTTCATCTTCCAATAGAAGCAATTGTCCCCTTTGATTCAGTGGGGCTCATAGCAACCAGTCACAGTGCAGCTTTCATTTGGTATTCGACTCTTATAGAATGAAAGCTGCGCTGTGATTGGTTGCTATGGGAAACATAGACAGGTCCTGTTTTTTTTTACCAAGTCTATATCTATCTATCTATACATATACACACATGGTATATACAGTATATATATATATATATATATATATATATATATATATATATATATATATATCCATAGAGCAGATCTATGAAAACAGTCTGTGGGAACAACGCAGCTTTCATTTCTCAAGAGCTGAATACCAAATGAAAGCAGCACTCTGATTGGTTGCTATGGGCAACAGGCATTTCTGGTGGAATATATAATGGCTTCTAATATAGAAAAGTCTCAAAGTTTCTATCGGATTCGTAAATTCCATCAGATCCTAGCAGGCGTAGATTTCTGTTCCTGGTGTATGGACTTTCTGAGATGCGCCAGAGTTTTTTAAAAGTTTTTATTAAAAAAGTTGTGTGTCTCTTAATAGATTTGGCATATATTACGCCAGCAGATTTTTTTCATTAAGGCTGGTGTAGAAATTTAAAGGGGATGTCCAATTATGACAACTGATGCAGGAGGACAAGTGTCTAAATGCCTAGGAGGTGCTGCCGATGATGAGAATGGAGGCCTGTGCTCCCCCCTTGCAAATGGAGCGGTAAGTTGAATGAAGCACCCCTGCCTGTCGCTCCATTCAAACAGGGAGCACAGCCCCCATTCTTGTAATCGTTGGGGGTCAGACCCTACCCCGACCAGACACTTATCTGCTGTCCTGTGGATAGGGGACGAGTTGACATAATGGGACACGAACACAAAGGGGCAGGGTTTGTGCAAGTTGCCCCAAAGTAGGCAGATTGTGCCCATTTCTGGGGCAGTCCCCATGGCAACCAGAATAAAAAAAAAAAACATTGTTTACACTGCTGGCTGCATACAGAGATCTGATAAGTGGTGGCCAATAGAAAAAGCTCCACACCCGAACCAAAGAACAGCGGCCTGCGGCGTCTCTACGCGATCGCTGAACTGGTTTTATCGTAATCTATAGGAGAGAAGAAGCACATTATGCTAAATTATGCGCAATCATACGTTAGATTATGGCATTCCATGTGAGGGGAATATAGAGAAATGATGGAAAATTCCACTTTGAGTATAAAAAAAACAAAAACCAGAAAAGCCACCTACTTCCGTAATGGTACATTCCACACACCTATATTGCTTCAGAGCCTGGCCAGTTTGCCATTCACCCCACCCACTACTGGTGGGTGACCACTACCTAGAATCTTGGACAACCCCTTTAACTGCATGCAGATAATGCACTTTGTATTAAAGGGGTTGTCTAAGATGAGAAAAAAAGAGGGCTGCTTTATTTTAAAAAAAAAAACAGCACCACCCCTGTCCACAGGTTGTGTGTGGTATTACAGGTCAACCCCAGTCACTTTAATGGAGCTGAGCTGCAATACGAGGCATAACTCATTGATGGGTGCAAGGCTGATTTTTTTGGAAGACAACAGCCATCTTATTCTAGTACTGGACAATTCATTTACAGAGACACGGTGTTATGACCAGAACTGGGTCGGAGCATGACACAAACATTCAAAGACCATAGAAGAGAGAATTTGTGTCGTGCTCCACCCACTCAGACCCTGAAACTAGTCATAGCACAGTGCATCAGCCTGTGTTCCTTCAATTGCATTCATGAGCCATAATAGAGCAGGGCAGCTGCACAGCATAGTCCAGACTCGTGTCTGTCCGGCTGTTGCAAAACCACAACTCCTAGCATGATAGGAGTTGTAGTTTCACAACTGCCAGAGGTATACAGATCAGAAAACGGTGAGGTAGTCTGTATTCTGCCTATGCAAGCTAGCAAAAGGTTAAAAAACCCAAAATACTAAAAATCTGGTTGAAGATAAAGCAGAGGTGAGGGAGTACTTACCCCAACGGCACGAGAATAGTCTATGAAGCTCGGCTTCTGAAACTGATAGATGCTAAGGACACTCCCTCTCAGGTAGGGCAGGTGAATGCAGCACAGGTAACACGCCCCTGCTCACCTGGAGACTTAAAACACAGCACAGCTACCCACCCCCTACACTGTGCTATGTGCATAGAGATTCATACATCGTATCTAAACATGTATACATCTAGCTGGTGCTATAATAGATTACTGTAGCTGACACTATAATAGATTACTGTAGCTGGCACTATAATCACTGTAGCTGGCAGTATTATGGGCACTGTAGCTGGTACTATGATACGGCACTGTAGCTGGTACTATGATACGGCACTGTAAGCTGGCAGTAATATGGGCACTGTAGCTGGTACTATGATACGGCACTGTAGCTGGCAGTATAATAGGGCACTGTAGCTGGCAGTATAATAGATGTAGCACTGTAGCTGGCACTATAATCTGTAGCACTGTAGCTGGCACACTATACTATAATAGTAGCTACTGTATAGCTGTAGCAGTATAATAGAGCACTGTTAGCTGGCAGTAGCTGTAGCTACTGTACTGTAGCTATTAGGTAGCAGTATAATAGAGCACTGTAGCTATAATGGCAGTATAGTAGCTAATAATAGAGGCTGGCACTGTAGCACTGTAGCTGGCAGTATAATAGGTAGCTAGCTGGCACTGTAGCTGGCAGTAGCTGGCAGTATATAGTAGCACTGTAGCTGGCAGTATAATAGAGCAGCTGTATAATAGAGCACTGTAGCTGGCAGTATAATAGACTGTATCTGGCAGCTGTAGCTGGCAGTATACTAGCTAGTATAGGAGCACTGTAGCTGGCAGTATAATAGAGCACTGTAGCTGGCAGTATAATAGAGCACTGTAGCTGGCACTGTAGCTGGCAGTATAATAGATAGCACTGTAGCGGCTGGCACTGTAGCTGGCAGTATAATAGAAGTAGCTGCACTGTAGCTGGCAGGCTGTATACACTGTAGCTGGCAGTATAATAGGGCACTGTAGCTGGCTACTGTATAATAGAGTACTGTACTTGTAGCTGGCAGTATAAGTAGCTGGCAGTATAGTATAGAGCACTGTAGCTGGTACTTATAATAGGGCACTGTAGCTGGCAGTATAATATAGCACTGTAGCTGGCACTAGCTGGCAGTAATAGAGCACTGTAGCTGGTACTATAATAGCACTGTAGCTGGCTACTATAATAATAGAGGTAGCTGGCACACTGTAGCTGGGCAGTATAATAGAGTACTATAATAGCACTGTAGCTGGCAGTATAATAGAGCACTGTAGCTAGGGCACTGTGCTGGCAGTAATATATAGCTGTAGCTGGCACACTGTAGCTGGCAGTATAATAGAGCACTGTAGCTAGCACTGTAGCTGTACTATAATAGAGCACTGTAGCTGGCTGGTACTATAGATAGGGCACTAATAATAGGCACTGTAGCTGGCAGTATAATATAGCACTGTAGCTGGCACTGTATAATAGCACTGTAGCTGGCACTGTAGCCTGGTAGCTGTATATGTAGCTGGCAGGGCACTGTAGCTGGCAGTACTGTAGCTGGCAGTATATAGGGCACTGTAGCTGGCAGTATAATAATAGCTGGCACACTGTAGCTGGCAGTATAATAAATAGAGCACTGTAGCTGGCTTACTGTAGCTGGCAATAGAGGTAGCACTGTAGCTAGGCAGTAGCTGCAGTGTATTATAATATACTGCTACTGTAGCTGGCACTAGCTGTAGCTGTTGGCAGTTATAATAGAGCACTGTAGCTGGCACTGTAGCTGGCAATAATAGGCACTGTAGCACTGTAGCTGTATAATATAGCACTTAGCTGGCAGTATAATAGAGCACTGTAGCTGGTGGCACTGTAGCTGGCAATAGGCACTGTAAATGGACTGAAACCAGCAAAGGAGACAATATGAAGAACCACAATAGAATCGTCAGTGCCTTGGTCTACATGATCAGTGCCATTTTCTGGAGTCGGACCTCCCCTTTATCACCAGCCTCAGGGATGACCGTAGCTCATTGTGAAAGACTTTATAGAGGAAGTACAATCACACACGTACAGCTTGTGACACAGTGATTACCCCTGTCATCCTGGCGGGCGAGGCTGTCATATGGAATAGCCATGCAGACACATGGAGAACATACATGTAGATGTGGCCCTAGGGCCCAATGGTGTCTCCGCCTTCAGTGCTTCTAGGCGTTGACCACCGCCGTATAGAGTCACACAGAGGTCCAATATGGCTGCAACCCCTTTAAGTGGTCGTCACATCATCGCTCAGGTCATGTGGATTTCATGCAGCACAACTTTTCCCGTCAATACAATGACATCAGTGGGGTCTGCCAGGCGCGCCGCTGCCCATTAGACATCTGATCCGCCACTGTTTTTGTTCCCATTTGAAACAGAAACCGCAGTGCACTTATTAAAGGGGCTGTCCCATCTACTATGTTATATCTACAGGATAGGTGCGGGGACCCCCTCTGCCACCTGCTGAAGAACGGGGAGGACGCCATGCATAACCGCCATTTCCCTTTTACTTTTAATTTCTGTGAATTTTTGTAAAACTTTTCCATATCATGTCCTCCTGTGAACTGGCATATAAATGTTTTTAAAAATATGGTAATGAGGCATCGGAGCACCGGGAAGCGTGTTCTCCTCTTCTGAGCACCGCATCTGCGACGCCCATCTCGCTGCTAACGCCGCCCTACATGATTTAAAACCGCCCCCCCCCACCTGCTGCATGATGGACAGAATCTGAAATCCCGCATCTGCGAACTGACCTGTTGTATGGTACGTGCGCACTACGCTTGCAGCGCCGAACTCTGCAAGCCCGTTCTTTGTAGTGCACACACGCCGTACAACGGGTCAGTGCGCAGGCGCAGGATTTCAGCTCTAGACCGGAGAGTCTGGGAAATAAAGGTATGTGTGGGGAAAGGATGAGCCCTATGTGCCTATATATCTAGTGGTATATGGTTAAAACTAGTGACAGAGCCTCTTTAAGGGTGAAGGGGTCAGATAGCATCGTACACAACCAGAAAAAAACTAAAGCATACATGGATATAAATGGATATAAAGATAAATAGAGAGAGGGAGAAGATAGATAGATAGATAGATAGATAGATAGATAGATAGATAGATATGAGATAGATTCACCTCCATAGATGAGCGGAGAAAACTCCACATCCTACTGGGAGAAGAGTTGTCAACTGTGGAGATCGCTGCCCAATATGTCTCCACCTGCCACCGACTAAGAGGAAGATGAGATACCATGGACTATTATACCCCTACTGTCCCTACACCATGGACTATTATACCCCTATACTGCCCCTACACCATGGACTATTATACCCCTATACTGCCCCTACACCATGGACTATTATACCCCTATACTGCCCCTACACAATGGACTATTATACCCCTATACTGCCCCTTTAACCTAACATCCACCCCCTAATTCCCACATCAAACCCCCCTCCACAATACCTATTTTTTTCTTTTTGCTTTGGCAATGCTAAATGTTTTACTTGGACGTGCCAATAAAGCTTTATTGAATTAAATTGAATTGATTGATAGATGGATAGATAGATAGCTAGATAGATAGATAGATAGATATGAGATAGATAGATGTTAGATAGATAGATCAATATCAGATAGATACATAGATAGATATAAGATAGATAGATAGATACATAGATAGATAGATAGATAGATAGATAGATAGATAGATATGAGATAGATACATAGATAGATATAAGATAGATAGATAGATAGATATGAGATAGCTAGATAGATAGAAGATAGATAGATAGATAGATAGATAGATAGATAGATAGATAGATATAGATAGATACAAACTGGCCCCATATCTGGAGAAACTCCCCAACCCCAGAGACCGACAGATCCTGAGCTGGTACAGACTGAGCGCCCACAGCCTGCTCATCGAATCCGGGCGTCACCGACAGAGGTACAAGCCCAGGGAGAGCAGACTGTGCCAGCAGTGCGACCAGGAGACCGTGGAGGATGAGGCCCCAGATACTCAGAAGGGAGGGACTCTCACTTCAGGAGACTGACTGATCTCTGCCCAGACTTCACCTCCATGGAGGAGGAAGAGAGACTCTCCATACTGCTGGGGGAAGAGGAGAACACTGCGGCCATAGCAGTACAATATATTACTGCCTGCCATAGACTGAGAGGAGCCTGATATGTCACAGACTCTTATACCCCCACCCTGGACGTGTCCCCATCCCGCAACCCTACACAATTATTTCCCACTTGCTTTGGCAATGCTAAAATGTATTTAGTCCTGCCAATAAAGCTGATTTGATTTGATAGATAGATAGATAGATAGATAGGAGATAGATAGATAGATAGATAGATATGAGATAGATAGATAGATAGATATGAGATAGATAGATAGATAGATAGATAGATAGATAGATAGATAGATAGATAGATAGATAGATAGATAGATAGATAGATAGATAGATAAGTAGATATAGATAGATATGAGATAGATAGATAGTAGATAGATAGATAGATAGAATAGATAGATGAATAGATAGATAGATAGATAGATATGAGATAGATAGATAGATAGATAGATAGATATGAGATAGATAGATAGATAGATAGATAGATAGATAGATAGATAGATAGATATGAGATAGATATTACATAGATGTTGATATTAGATAAATAGGTAGAGAGATAGATGATGGAAAAATAGATAATTAGATGTAGAAATGAAATACACGGGAACCACATGGACTGAATATAGAATTTGGCGGTCTATGACTATGACTCCTCCGCTCACCAGATTTGTTAGGTCTTATGGCTTTTTCCTGCTTTAGGGGTGAGACCCGTGCTGTACTCAGTAATTGACTATATTCTAATATTCAGGTATTTATCTATGTTTATTTTATCTCTTCCGGGGAGAACAATTTTGACCACTAGAATCTACAAGGCTGTGCTGACGTATGGGCTCTCCTGGGTTTTGTTTTATAATATTTACAGGGTTTTCTTTAAATTTCTTTTTATTTGATTATTTTTTTTATTGATCCCGGCACTGGACTTTGCCAATCCTGGACTTGCCTCGTATTGATTACCTCGGTCATAAGCAGTTATCTTATCGTGGTTCTCGGGAGAACTTCTTTTAATTACAGGGTGTACACTGTGACTAATATACGGTATGTGGGGCGGTCCCCTTAATGTGGTTGAGTTGGCGGTGTAGGACATGGATATGTGCCCTGGACTATTGGTTACTATTCTGTCCTTCATAGAAAATAAATAGATGATTGATAGATAATAGATGATGGCCACAAGTCAGGAATCCAGCTTGTCACACAATAACATCTCATTATCAGTAGCCGGAACATTCGGGTCCTAGACGCGTCAGCCTTCGGATGTAAGACGCACGATCCAGACTTTACCCAAAGACTGAAAACCATTGACATACAGACCCTCCTAGAAACATGGACTAAATCCCTGGTGCCCACCGGATACAGGGAGATCTCTGTCCCTGCCCTGAAAAACAAAATGACCAATTTTTTTTATTTTATTTGACTTTTCATAGTGCACATACAGTTACTTACATTATCTGTTGTGGCTGCGCAGCAGGTCCTGACTCCCGAACCCCGCCCACTCTGTTCTGTGTCAGGAGGTTACACCGGAGCCAGCGCAGGGACATGCTCAAAGTATGTAAGGTGGAGGGGGGCCCGGAGAACAAGGACAGCAGGGCCCATCGGAGCCCCAGATAGGGACTCACGACAGAAGCGCAGGCTGCACCACAGCAGCCATTGTTGTAATAGTGTAATTAGGGGGCGGTGCCTTTCATCCACTCCGGGCCCCCCCTCCCTCGGGCCCCATAGCAGCTGCCTCACCTGCCTCTATTGGCAGTACGCCACTGGTCACATAAGTACCATGGTTAAATAAAAACCAACACCAATATGTGGATAAAAATAGGCCGTGTTGCTTTATTTTGGGGTTACCAATAAATACCAATAAATAATTTATTAAATAAATAATCCATAAATAATCAAAGAATAGATAAACAATCTCATTGATAACCAATACTTCTGACCATACGTCCACCCAGCTTTAGCTGGGTGACTAACTCCTCCAAATAAAGGCAACACGACTAAATAAAGGGAGGGAGGGTGGGACGCAGGTCCAGGTCTTTTTCATCTGCAGGTAAGTAACGCTGGTGTCCCTTCTTTTAAACCCACAGGTATTCCTGCCACCAGATGAAGGACCAATCAGCTGCTGAAGATCTTCCCGCCGTTGCCAGGAGCAACCAATGACAGAGCTGCATTCCCTGAAGCCGTTGCTGGGCAGAAGATCAAGACCAGCCAGAACTGGATTCACCTCAGGTAAGCCTGAAAAATAGAACACAAAAAACACCGGGGAGGGGGAGAGGGGGACAGCAATACCACACAAGTACGCCAAAACAATAATACCATTCACCATCTTTTACTGAAAAAATGGTGACTGTGTTCCCATGCGTCCCCCAAGCTAGCCGCTCTGGGGGGCCCCCTCAATCCAGACAACCTTGAGATCCTACAGAGGGAAGCCGCCCATTTCAAGGCCCTGGGGAATGTTCTCATCTATGGAGACCTCAATGCAAGAACACAGGGGGGGAGAGACTACCTGACCACGGAGGGAAACGTCTATATATTGAGCTCAGTGCACACCGAGAGGAACTGCTATGACGGCACAGTCAATAAAAGTGGCAGAAAATTGCTGAACTTATGTGAAAGCCTCGGACTTCATATTTTCAATGGCCACACGAAGAGAGACTTTCCTGGTAGATATACCCTAAACTCTCATGTATTTAGTGGTGAAGTAGACTATACCATTACAGATATGGGCCTCACAAATATTGGCGGCTTCATAGTAACCCCACAGACACCTGTCAGACCACAACCAACAGCTCCTATATATTAAATCCACAAGCAGACCACCTGCACGAACACCACAGCAGACCGGCCTCTTCCGCCTACCTCCATCTTTTAAATGGTCCAAGATGTCAGCCCCAAAGTACCAAAAACAGCTCAGAGATCCATAACTTCCATAATAAAGTGTATGAGCGGAACCCAGAAGGAGTAAATCTCACGGTAAATGACTTTAATGATATACTTTATACCACGGCAGAAACGTCCTCAGCAGAAGCCAAGCAGGCTTTGTGCCAAACCACCATATCTACACCTTATCAAGGGCTATGTCCACAATACGAAGAATGGAAAGATCTATGTCTGCTTTGTGGACTTTAAGAAGGCCTTTGACTCAGTGTGGCACCGGGGTCTATTCCTGAAACCTCCCAAAAGCGAAATAAGAGCAAAAACATATGATGTCATCAGAAGTTCCTACACTGAGAACAGATGCAGCATGAAGGGGAATGGGAGGAGAAAGCCTCAGTCCAACCCTCTTCAACATCTATATCAATGAGTTGGTGGTGGCTCTAGAGTCCTCCTCAGCACCCGGTTTCATCTTCCATCACACCCAGGTGAAATTTCTGATTTAGGCAGATAATCTGCTACTGTTACCAATTGAGAAAGGTCTCCAAAATCACCTGAAAATTCTGGAGAAATTCAGCACCATGTGGGATTGCCCATCATGCCAAAGAAAACCAACGTCAAGGTCCAGAAGATAAACCAGAAAGCAGCCGGGCGTCCCCCCTTCCTGCTAAACAACTGTCCACTTTCAGAAACCGACATCTGAACACCGACCTGGGCCTAGAAATCAGCCAATCAGCGGGAGTTTTAAGAAAGCCTCAGAAAACACTGAAAGACAAGGCGAGCAAATCCCTCTATGCCTTCAGAAGGCGTCTGTATCATCAGAAATATTCCACAGGACCACCTCTAGCAGCGCCTGGTGAGCGGAGCTGGACATATTCCCACTTTACTTTGCTGTCCAGAAGAGGGCGCTATCATTCAGAGCCCATCTGCATAGCAGCAGTCCCAGCTCCTACCATCACAAAGCCTTGCTGCACCAAGAAGCCCCAGAAAAACGAAGCACCTTGGAACAAGTCACCCAAACCCAGCCCGACCAAGCCACCAACCAGTACAGTCTGGCAAAGGGGGAAATCCAGAGGCCGATACACAGTAGCAAAGAGGAGTATATCAGTGTCTGGAGGAACGACATATGAACATCACAGAAGCTGACGGTTTACCAGAGCCTGCAGAGGGAGTACAAACTGGTCCCATATCTGGAGAAACTCCCCAATCCAAGAGACCGACAGATCCTGAGCCGGTACAGACTGAGCGCCCACAGCCTGCTCATCGAATCCAAGTGGCAGAGGTACAAGCCCAGGGAGAGCAGACTGTGCCAGCAGTGCGACCAGGAGGCAGTGGAGGATGAGGCCGCAGATACTTAGCAGTGAGGGACTCTCACTTCAGGAGACTGTCTGATCTCTGCCCAGACTTCACCTGCATGGAGGAGGAAGAGAGACTCTCCATACTGCTGGGGGAAGAGGAGAACACAGAGGCCATAGCAGTACAATATATTACTGCTTGTTAGATAGATAGATAGATAGATAGATAGATAGATAGATAGATAAATAGATAGATAGATATGAGATAGATAGATATGAGATAGATAGATAGATATGAGATAGATAGATAGATAGATATGAGACAGATAGATAAGAGATAGATAGATAGATAAGAGATAGATAGATAGATAGATAGATAGATAGATAGATAGATAGATAGATAGATAGATAGATAGATGATATGAGATAGATAGATAGATAAGAGATAGATAGATAGATAGATAGATAGATAGATAGATAGATAGATAGATATGAGATAGATAGATAGATAGATAGATAGATAGATAGATAATAGATAGATATGAGATAGATAGATAGATAGATAGATAGATAGATAGATATGAGATAGATATGAGACATGCCAATAAAGCTTTATTGAATTGAATTGGATAGATAGATAGATAGATAGATAGATAGATAGATGATAGATAGATATCAGATAGTTAGATATTAGATAGATAGATATGAGATAGATACATAGATACGTATATAAATATGACATAGATAGATAGCTAGATAGATAGATATAAGATAGATAGATAGATACAAACTGGCCCCATATCTGGAGAAACTCCCCAACCCCAGAGACCAACAGATCCTGAGCTGGTACAGACTGAGTGCCCACAGCCTGCTCATCGAATCCGGGCGTCGCCGACAGAGGTATAAGCCCAGGGAGAGCAGACTGTGCCAGCAGTGCGACCAGGAGACCATGGAGGATGAGGCCCCAGATACTCAGAAGGGAGGGACTCTGCACTCTGCCCAGACTTCACCTGCATGGAGGAGGAAGAGAGACTCTCCATACTGCTGGGGGAAGAGGAGAACACAGAGGCCATAGCAGTACAATATATTACTGCCTGCCATAGACTGAGAGGAGCCTGATATGTCACAGACTCTTATAGATAGATAGATAATGATAGATAGATAAATAGATAGATAGATAAATATGAGATAGATAGATAGATATAAGATAGATAGATAGATAGATAGATAGATATGAGATAGATGAATACATGGATATGAAATAGATAGACATGAGATATATAGAGATGACATAGATAGATAGATATGAGATAGATAGATAGATAGATAGATAGATAGATAGATAGATAGATAGATAGATAGATAGATATGAGATAGATTAGATAATATGAGATAGATAGATAGATAGATAGATAGATAGATAGATAGATAGATAGATATATGTATTGCTAACCCTCTTGTTATATTCCTCTTCTTGAAAAAAAACAAAACATTTTTATAGATATAAGAAGTGAAACCATAAGACCTTAAACTGAAAATGAAGATGGAAGCCTCATCTGAAGATGTTTCTGTGAAAGAGGAAGCGGAGAATTCCCAGAAGTTGCACACTTCTCCATGAGATCAGCCATTGCTGGTGAGGATGAAAACGGACAACAAGCATAACATGGGGCAAGCGGAGAATATACGGTATTCCAACATCCTACCCTCCCTCATGGCGGGGTACATATACCGGCAGACCAGGGGCTCCTGGAAAGAGGGGCCCCAGCCCTGGCTGGTCACATTGTCCTTTTGGTTGGAGAGAAGATGTACACTTTGTATAGTTCCCTGTGAATGGGGAACTGAAAGTAAGTTACACACCGTAGTGCGGGGCGCCACTGGTAACTTGTGATCCTCCTAATTTTACCAAATCAATTATAATTTCCATGTAAAGTAAGAAGAATATGACTATTATATTCATGGGATACATTAGCCATGTCTACCGTGCAAGGCATTCACAATGGAGCCATGAAAAATGGATTTAATAGTAAATGCCTCCTCGTTTGCAATGAATTAAGAACATTTCCCCCAGCACACAGTATATGTCCTTAAAGGGCTTATCCAGAATTAGTAAAATATAGCTGCTTTCTTCCAAAAACAGCGCCACACCTGTCCACAGGTTGTATGTGGTATAGCAATGCATTCAATTCAGTGTAGCTGAGCTGCAATACCACACACGACCAGGTGTGGCTCTATTTCTGGAAGAAAGCAGCCATGTTTTTCTAGTCTTAAAGTTATCCTCTTCTGTCACATTCTTCTGTGGCACAGCTCATTAAAATGAGAACATCTGAATTCTCTGATGAAGACATAAATACCTACATGGACCAATGGAAACAGTCAGCAGGATGCTATTGATGGTTTAGTTATTCTTAGGCTCGTCTCAGACAACCATAGTGCAGATTTATTTATTGGATCCCTATAACTGGGTGCGGTAACCATAATAAACTAAAGCTAAAACTAACTGATCCGTCAACAGCAGCTTGATCACAGTTTCCATGCAGCTTCATAATTGTATCCAGTGCTGTCAGGACCTCTGTGTGACAGCATACATGGTACATGTGACAAGTGGAGATTTCCTATATTACACAATGATGGGGGCATGACGGTGTCCCTCCCCACCGAGAGCCCTCAGTCCTCCCCTCAGCGCAGGAAGTCTGGAAGGACTGCAGCGGCATGAATTGACTGTACAGAGGACACCGAGACCATCTGTCCGGACCTGACAACATCTACAATGGACAACAAACCTCTGCTGAGCGACCCCGGAAAATCGAATTATCAGTCTGTGGGGAAGGTCCTGAGAGAAGCAGAGAAGAAATATATAAAGTGAGCACTAGATCAGATTATCTGTCTATCTATCTCATATCTATCTATTTATCTATCATCTATATCTACCTCATACCTATGTATCTCATATATCTATCTATCTTATGTCTATCTACCTACTTATCTTATTTTCTTATCTATCTATCTCATATCTATCTATCTATCTATCTATCTATCTATCTATCTATCTATCTATCTATCAATCTCATTATCTATCTATCTCATTATCTATCTATCTATCTATCTATCTATTATATATCTTATCTATCTATCTATCTATCTATCTATCTACCTATCTAATATCTCATTATCTATCTGTCTATTTCATATCTATTTATCTATCATCTATATCTACCTCATACCTATGTATCTCATATCTATCTATCAATCTCATTATCTATCTATCTATCTATCTATCTATCTATCTCATATCTATCTATCTCATTATCTATCTATCCATCTATCTATCTCATATCTATCTATCTATCTATCTATCTATCTATCTATCTATCTATCTATCTATCTAATATCTATTTATCTATCATCTATATCTACCTCATATCTATGTATCTCATATCTGTCTCTCTATCTCATTTCTTTATCAATCCATCTATTTGTCTCATATCTATCTATCTATCTATCTATCTATCTATCTATCTATCTATCTATCTATCTATCTTTACATTTACACCAGTCTTCACTGCAGGGAATTAGACCATTGCTTCACTGTAAGCTGCAGACAGGATGATGCAGTAATGGTCACTTCTCGTCTTCTTGAGATGTTACGACACTTCTGATTGTCACTGGCATGTAGTGTTTCTTGAATGGAAGTCACTTGAGCAATACAACATAAGTGCCCCCGTATTTATCAGGATTTCTCCTTAGACACAGCTGGCAAATCCTGATGGGCACTAGCTGCTTCCATTTTCATAAAACAGAAAATGTTTCCTGTCAGGGCGCACCTTCCTCATGGGTGGTATCAACCAAGGAGGAAGGCCCCGCCCCCGAGGGTCCAGTAGGTGAGACATCATGTGGATGAGTCTTCCTGTCCAGTAAGTGAGGGTGAGATGGCAAGAAGATGGCAGCCTTATTTCGATATTGTCCTTGCCTTCTTCTATACAGAACACTAGACAATAGGAGGATGTTTTTGGCTGCCTTTTCCGCTGTCCTTGGCAACTTCTCATTCGGCTATGGCCTGGTCTACCCCTCGCCCGTGCTGCCAGTTCTGGAAGAAGACACTGATCCAGTTTTGCATATAACTGATGCGGAAAAGTCATGGTTTGGGGTAAGGATATTGTTTTTTTCTACATACCCAATGCAATACCACTGCAATACCACACACAACCTGTCGAGAGGTGTGGCGCTGTTTTTAGAAAAAAGCATCCTTTGTCATTTCTTATTCTTTTACAGTCCGTCTTTGCTCTCGGCTGCTGCGTGGGAGGAATAAGTTCGATGGTCCTGAATGACCGCCTTGGACGTAAACTGAGCATCATGTTCTCGGCGTTTCCTGCAGCCGTGGGCTTCCTGCTTATGGGCAGTGCCCAACATGTCTCCATGTTACTTTTGGGCAGGATCCTTACGGGCCTGGCTGGAGGACTGACGTCATCATCTATACCAGTAAGCGACTTGTCTCTAACCGTTCAGTGGTTAAAGGGGTTGTCCAGGATCTGATAGACATGGCTGCTCTATACCAGAAACAGCACCACCCCTGTCCATGGTTGTGTCTGGTATTGCAGCTCAGCTCCATTGAAGTCAGTATATCTGGATTGCAGTACCGCTCACAACCTGTGGACAGGTGTGGCACTGTTTTTGAAAGAAAGCAGCCATTTTTTTCTAGTCCTGGATTTGGTGTTTTGCCTGTTACAGGCAGAGAGGCCCCCCACCTTACCTCGTGCCGTATATAATATTGGTGTCTTCTTATGTGTCAGAGGGACCCCCATAGGTACCAGGATTCGGTGTGACCCCTATAGCTACACCCCTGCACAATGGGAGGAAAGGGACACCCTGGTAACCAAACTTTTTTAAAGGGTTTTGATGGACTATCCTCAGGATAGGTCATCACTATCAGATTGGTGGGGGTCCGACAGGCTCGACTCCCCCACCGATCAGGCTGGAGCGCTGCAGCCTTCTCACAACTTACCAAGCACAGCGCCATAAATTGTATAGCGGTTGTTCTTGGTATTGCAGCTCACTTTGAATGGGACTAAGCTCCACCTAGGTCATGTGACTGATGAACGTGACATCACATGGCCTAGAAAGAGGCCGCAGCACTCACCAGAGCACCGTGGCCTCTGTAAAATAGCTGATCGGCTGGGGTGCCAGGAGACAGACCCCCACCATTCAGAGAGTGATGACCTATCCTGAGGATACATCATTAATATTTTACTCACAGGAAACCGCTTTAGTTTTTGGAAAGGGCATAAACCGTCCCTATGTAAAAATTTATGGTAGGTGGCAGCTGCTTTGTTTTTTCCTTGAATTTAGAATTATGTGTCAGTCTTCACTGCAGTCCTGGCAGTTGGCGTAACTACAACTAGCTGGGCCCCACAGCAAATCTTTGAACGGGGCCCCCACAGCAACTTCTTCACAACCCCCAACTTACATGCAACCCTCATTCATGTGCCTAGTCAAGGTTGCGCTCTCTCAAGGCCTGGCAGCTGCTCAGTCTGTTTCCTAGAGTGTCAGTGTATATAACGTTATTGTATAATACTGTTTAGGGGCCCCTGACAGTAAAATGTTTTAGTCTTCCTCCTGCAGGGGCCCCTTGTGGGTCTGGGCCCCAAAGTAGCCGCTTCCCCTATAGTTACGCCCCTGAGTCCTGGGATTCTGTTCATGAACCGGGAAGCTTAGGACGACCCACTTTAGTCACAGAAGTAATATTTGTTATATTTTGTGTGTTCTAGGTTTATATATCTGAGATTTCCCATGCTGGAGTTCGGGGGGCACTGGGGGCGTGTCCTCAGTTGATGGCTGTTTGTGGAGCACTGGTTCTCTACACACTGGGTACGTCTAATCCTCCATCATATATTCATATGTCTCCAAATTGCAAATAAGCAATTAACGTGTCTTTTTAGGAAGTGGGCGTGGTCAGTTATGTTAATGGGGTGTATGCTATATCTATCCATTATGACTTAAAGTGCATCTGTCAGCAGCTTTGTACCTATGACACTGGCTGACCTGTTACATGTGCACTTGGCAGCTGAAGGCATCTGTGTTGGTCTCATGTTCATATGTGCCCGCGTTGCTGAGAAAAATGATATTTTATTATATGCAAATGAGCCTCTAGGAGCAACGGGGGCGTTACCATTACACCAAGAGGCTCTGCTCTCTCTGCACCTGCTGCGTCCTCTGCACTTGGATTGACAGGACTAGAGGTGATCACGTTTACACTGCCCGGCCCAATCAATTAAAGTGCAGAGAGAGCAGAGCCTCTAGGTGTAATGGTAACGCCCCCGTTGCTCCTAGAGGCTCATTTGCATATATTAAAACATCATTTTTCTCAGCAATGTGGGCACATATGAACATGGGACCAACGCACATGTCTTCAGATGACAAGTGCACATGTAACAGGTCACCCAGTCTCACAGGTACAAATCTGCTGACAGATGCCCTTTAAAGGGGTATTCCGGCTTAAGCCGTTTTTCATTCACTGACAGCAAGCAGGATGATTGAAACATAGACTTTGTTAGAAAGTTGCAGAATTTCATTATACAGTGATTAGTAATATCACGATGTATTCGCACGTCCCCCTCTGGCCTCTTGCATATGAACATACCGCCATCTCTTCCTCTAAGGGCTCTTCCTGCCGTGGCGCTGGTTGGCAGTAGTCGGTGAAGTGCCCGTATTCCTGATGCTCTTGCTCCTCTGCTTCATGCCCGACTCCCCGCGTTTCCTAATATCCAAGGGTAAAGATGAGAAGGCGCTCCAGGCCCTGGTCTGGCTCCGGGGCCCCAAGACTGCATATAGAGGGGAGTACCAGAGGATTAAGGAAAGCGTCCTGAAGGCGGTAAGGCTCCGGTGGGGGTTGTAATGCATACTGGGAGTAGTGATTGGGGATGATGGTGGAAATTTAACTCTTTGTATGATTTCAGAACAGTTCTCTGACCTGCAGCGAGCTCTCCGACCCCTACTACTACAAGCCCATCCTCATCGCCGTGTTCATGAGGTGCCTACAGCAACTGTCCGGAATCAACCCGATACTGACCTACCTGGAGCCCATCTTCAACAGGACCAAGGTCATCCTGGTGAGGACCGGTGCCTTCACTGCTTCTCGAGTACATGCAATTCCCAGAGTCCATCCGATTCTTGACAACCAATATGGCCGCCCTAGACTCCTGAGTGGCAAATCTGGTCGTACCACAAAACATCCCCCGCTCCTGTGCCTTTCGAAAGCCTGGCAGAAGCATGGTTAGGCTTTCATTCACTTAGGGCAAAGATGTGCCACCCTATACTTATATCTAAGTAACCTGGTCAGGGAAGAATTGTGCACCACCTGGTGAATGCCCCACCAGCTTTGCTCCTACGTACACCACGCGGGGAGCATATAGGGGCATTGTTTTTCCATCTTACAGCTTTAGATACTGTACAGTCCGTGGCCGTTTTAACAGATTGGTGGATCCAGTGCAGATATGTCATGGGTGCCCCCATAGTGCCGCCACCTAGTAATGCTGCTGCTTTAGTTTTGCCTTCACAGTAGAATGCCTTCTTGGTGACCCCATGCAGTAGTTATGCCCCCTAAGTGCCCCAGTAAGAATGACCAATTAGTGCTCTCCACATAATAGTTCTGCCCCACTCACCAGGGGTGTAGCTATAGGGGAAGTGGCTGCTACAGCGCCCAATCTCAGAAGGGGCACACCCAGGAGGAGGACTGAAGGATTTTTATTGTCAGGACCCCCTCAACAGTATCATAGATTCTACTTGTAGAAAACGGACAGAGTGGCTGCCGGGCCTAGTCAGAGCGAGCGAGCTTGACTAACTATAGGAGTGAGGGTTGCATGGGATGAAGGGTTGCTGGGGCCCTCAAAAATTTGCTGTGGGGCCCAGTCAGTCCTAGTTACGCCACTGCCACTAATAATAGTGCTGCCCCCATTGTGCCTCCTTAAAATAGTGCTATCCCCTCAATGCCACCCTCACAATAGCGTACAGGCTGGTGACTGGTGCAGCAGGGAGCAGTCAACTGTATTTGCATCCTCAGGACACAGATACAGTTGAAATTGGGACATGCCGCTGCCCTCCCAGGACCACAGACAGTCATGTGAGAGTCATGTGACCTGCCACTGGTGGACCCAGTGCAGTTGTACTGTTTTCCCTATGGTTAAGGCCCCATTCACACGACCGTATATTTGCGGGTCCACATTATTGCGGACCCGCAAATATACGGGGGCTGCCCGGCATGTGTTCCGCAGCACTCGGAACACACGCCGTGCGGCCCCATTGAAAATGCCTATACTTGTCCGTGCGTACGGACAAGTATAGGACATGTTCTATCTTTTTATGCGGAGCCGGCTTCGCGCTCCCATAGAGGTGAATGGGGCTGTATGTATTCCGCAATTTTGCGGAGTACATACGGCCCCATTCATACGGTCGTGTGAATGGGGCCTAAGGGTACACAAACAGATTTTTTTTTACGTGTCTGCTCAGGTTTTTTTTTTTTTTTTGCGGCCTGTATGCGGAACCGTTTACTTCAATGGGTCCACAAAAAAAACGGAAATTACTCTGTGTGCGTTCCGTTTCCTTATGTCCGCAAGTCTGTTCCACAAAAAAGGTAGAACATGTCCTATTTTTATCCATTCTGCGGACAAGGATGGGCATTCTTTCAATGGATCCGCAAAAAAATAAAAAAACGGATGTCACGCGGACGTCATCCGTATGTTTTGTGGATCCGCAAAATACATGCCGTCGTGTGCATGAGCCTTAAAGCGGCCTTGGAAGAATCAGGCAGAAATGCTTTAGCCTGGCATGTTTTAGAACTCCCAGCATTCACTTCCACGGGAGCCATAAGAAAAGTAAGCAAGTGAGCATGCTGGGAGTTGTAGTGCCAGAAGTTGACAACAGATACCAGGTTGTATATCGGATCTGTAAAGCCCCATGTAGCCTATAGATGTTGGGTCATGTTATACGTTGCTTTGGTATTGGGGCGGTCTCTAACCTTTGGCGTCTTCTTCTAGAGAGGTGGATATGACGCTGCCCTGGTCGGGCTTGTAAGGTTGATCTCTGTGCTGGTGGCGGCTCTGGTAATGGATAAAGCGGGCAGGAAAGTCCTGCTTTATGTATCCAGTAAGTATGTGAACCCCATCCATGCTTCTTCACGGACTCCACCCGCTGCGTCCTCCTCATCCGTCTCTTCTGCCTCCAGGTGCTCTGATGTTGGTGTCCTCCCTGTCCATGGGCTTGTACGTTCATTTCACAGTAGACATGAAGAACAATTCCACCAACCTGACCATGACCGCCAGCGACCCGCACATCCATGCCGATCCCGTCAACTATTTAGGAATCATCCCCCTTGTGTGTATCATGCTGTATATTTTAGGTAAGTGAGGACGAGCTTTCATAAGTCCCATGTAATGCTATATGCCACTGGGGAGTGGTCTGTCTAAGTACGACCATTGGGCTGGTAGATGTACCTGGTATGAGGACCACCAGGTGCCTACTAGATTTGTATGCACCTACTAGTAGGGTGTGGAAGTGTTGCTGTAAGACCTACCGTATGAAGTATGGATGGTCTTCAAAAGATGTGCTCATTGGAGCTCTATGGTTTAGCTCAGCTGTCAGCTGGAGAATCCCTATAGGACTGTCATAATTAAAGGGGTTATTCATTTTGGACAATCCCTATGTCTTAGAAGGTTCTCTTGACAATCAGCTAATCACAAAGTGTCCCTCTGCTGGGATCCTCCTAACGATCAACAGTAATTTGTGGGAAAACTTGGTGCTACAGTAAGTGTTCACTTTCCCTGCAGCGCCTCCACAGGTCAAATGAAGCATTACACAGTGTCCATTCAAATGAATGGGTTGTCTTCTCTTATGCAAGACAGGACAAGTCCTCCACACTTTTTTGTAGCCACTCTCAATTCTGGTCAACTACTCCTCTCGGGGCAGTTGATTTACAATATTCTGAGTAGACGATGCCTTGCCCTAACACCATCTCCTCTTCAGGTTACGCTTTTGGCTGGGGACCCGTCACCTGGCTTCTCATGTCTGAGATCCTGCCACTTAAAGCCAGAGGAACGGCTTCCGGACTATGTGTGATGGTCAGCTGGATCACCGGCTTTGTTCTCACCGAAGCTTTCCTGCCCGTTGTGGTGAGTACCAGGGAAAGAACATGGCGGACAGGGTCACTACAGTCCTGTTACTTAGGTGGTTGGGTTGAGTTCTGAACACTTGGACATCACTTTCTTACTTTGCTTGTGACCTCGCTGATCATGGTATGTCTTAAGGACCTGTTAGTTTTAGAGGGAACCTTGGTTGCACACTGTCTGTGTCAACAGATCTGACTTATGGCTGCTCTTAAAGGGGTTTTCTGGGAGTTAACTACTGATCGGTGGGGGTCCCCCGCCGATCAGCTGTTTGAGAAGGCACCAGTGCTCCCATGAGCGCCGTGGCCCTCTCTCAGCTTTTCCTAGGCCAGTGATGTCACGTTCATTGGTCACGTGGCCTAGGAGCCGCTCAAGTGAATGGGGCTGAGCACGATACCAAGCACAGCCACTATACAATGTACGGCGCTGTGCTCGGTGAGCTGAGAAAAGACCTTGACGCTCACGGGAGCACCGGTACCTTCTCAAACAGCTGATCAGCGGGGGTCCTGGGTGTTGGACTCCCACCAATCAGATATTGATGACCTGTCCTGAGGATAGGTAATCAGTAGTTAATACCCGGAAATCCCTTTAAGGACGTTATCCTGGCGGTCCCCTGGTCTTTACCTTTAAACCCCTGTACAGAGATCTGGACTTCGCTGCAGGGGATCCACCAAGTCACTACTTCCTGGAGTAGTTTCTGTTTGGTTGATGGTTGACTCACACGAGTCAAGAGACTGAGAGCAACAAGGGATCAGGCAAAACCATAGTCAGGGACAGGCTGAGGTCAGGACAGGCAGAGTACGTGCAATCTGGGACACAGTTCGAGGTCAGAGCGGGCAGCTGAGGGTCAGTATGGAGATCAGGCAGAGGTCAGCTCAGGCAGCAAAGGGTCAAATCCAGGAATCAGACAGAAGTCAGTACACGGGCAGACAAATGTATAACTGTACATTTTTGCAGGACACTAGCAAAAAGGATCCTATTGCTCAGGTGCCTTAATTACCCCAAAGTGGCCAGCCATTAGTTAGTGAAGATTGGAGTGTGCTGCCCCTTTAAGATCTGGAGGGAGCATGTGTGCACCTTATGGGCAGAGCGGGAGAGGCTAAGCAGGCCGCAGCCTGTGTGGATGGGCAGAGCTGCCCTGGTGGCTGGGTCCGTACCACCAGGACCTGGAGTGGGTGAGTGAAGAGCGATGATCGGTGGTGTCAGCATTAGTGTGCGTTCAGTGCCTGTAATTTGTGGTCCACAATGCACAGGCACTGACTGTGGGGCCGCCGAATTCGGATCGCGGACTCATTCATTTGAATAGGGGCCGCGATCCGCATCCGACGGTCCGCACCGCAAAAAAGTAGTGCATTCGCTACTTTTTTGCTGATCCGTGCCTCCGTCCCTCATCTCCGTGATTGTGGACCCATTGAAGTGAAGGGGTCCACGATCCGTAATGCGGGCCGCAATACGGCCACGGGCCGGCATCGGTCGTGTGCATGAGCCCTTAACAACAGGATCACCCGATGAATGAGCGTTTTGCTCACATTTACACAGGCAGATTGTTGGGAACGACCGTTCGCAGGAGTGTTAGTTGCCGATAATGTGCCCGAATATCGGGCCACGATAAGTCCCTATGGTCCAGGGCATATCTCCACGCAGCAGTTATTTATGAAGAGTAGACATTGGACCCCTATGGGAAAAGGACAACTATTTAAAGGGGTTTTCCAGGATTTTACTACTGACGTCCTATCCTCAGGATAGGTCATCAGTATCTGATCGGTGGGGGTCCGACACCCGGGATCTGTTTGAGAAGGTACCAGCGCTCCTTCTGGCAGCTCACCAAGCACAGCGCCGTACATTGTATAGTGGCCGTGCTTGGTATCGCGCTCAGCTTCATTCACTTGAATGAGGCTGAGCTGCTCCTAGGCCACATGACCGATGAACGTGCCGTCACTGGACTAGGAAAAGCTGAGTGACACAGCGGTGCTCAAAGGAGCTATTCGTCGGGGGTCCCGGGTGTCGGACCCCCACCAATCAGATACTGATGACCTATCCTGAGGAATAATGTGAATGCACCCTAATGGAGATGTGGTCTACAAGGAAAGTCTTAAACCTTGCTGCCATGGTCGATTGATTGTAAGGTTGCTTTTTTTTCCCCCAGAATGCCTTTAAACTGGAGACTCCATTCTTCTTCTTCGCCATCATCTGTGCGTGTTGCGTCCTCTTCACTTATTTATGTGTCCCAGAGACCAAGGGACGGACTCTGGAACAGATCGAATCCTATTTCCGGACGGGTCGACGTTCCTTCATTAAGTAGCCATCGGGCAGACAATTATAACCTGACTCTTAACCAAGACCAGTCGTCTTTTAAGGCCTTGTCCGTAGTCCTGACTGACATCTAGATCTTTAATGATACGAAACTGTAAACTGCGACATCGTGGACGCTCACGGCGCCGTCAGAAATCGACATTTGCTACATTGTGGATGCCAGGCAGACCGATTAGTCCACGTAGATCCAAATGTAAATAGTAGGATAATAATTAATCAAGATTAAAGTGTAGATTTATTCAGATTGTTTTTCTTAAAGGAGCAATCCTCCAGGCCAAACTGATACTCCATGTCTGGTACAGGGCCTGAATGGGCAGGACATTTTAAATCCTCATGTCATGCCCTGCACTAGATATAACACAATTTACCAGCAACATACAGCACCCACTGACAGGATGAGGATGGCACCCATTGAAGCTTGAGTTTTGAGTTTGGGGCCCAACCAGGAGGAGGACTAAAAGATTTTATTATCGAATCCTATTTCCGGACGGGTCGACGTTCCTTCATTAAGTAGCCATCGGGCAGACAATTATAACCTGACTCTAAACCAATACTCAACAGTATTATACAAGGACATTATATAGAGTGACACTATACACAGGGACATGCAGTATACAGTATATGTGTAGGAAATGGACGGAGCGGCTGCCGGTCCTGGTCTGAGAGATAGATCTTAAAAGGTTATTCTCATCTTAGACAATGGGGGCATATCGCTAGGATATGCCCCCATTGTCTTACAGGTGCGGGACCCAGCGGTGATATATCGAGAATGGAGCCCCCAAAGTAAAGGAGGGCGCACTGCGCATGCGCAGCCGCCCTCCATTCATTTCTATGGGGCCAGCGAAAATAGCCGAGCACTGGCTCTGCTATTTCCGTCTGCTACATAGAAATGAATGGGAGCTTTGGCCGAGTATGCACAGTGCGCTCCTATTCATTTCTATGGGAGCAGCGGGGGAGCAGCGCCTAGTGGTGGCCGGACCTCGGGAAACCTGGTGTCCTCCAGGCACAGAGCTCCCCACTACGATCTCGATATGGGACCCGCACCTATCAGACAATGGGGGCATATCCAAGCGATATGCCCCCATTGTCGAAGATGAGAATAACTATTTAACTAGCCACATGAGTGGAGGGGGGAGAGCCCTGTTCAAAACAAATTGCTTTGGGGCACAGACATTTCTAGTTACGCCACTGCAGGTCCGACCTCTGGGACCCACTCCTATCTCTAGAAAGGAGCCCTTGAAGTGAAGGAGACTGCCGGAAGTAGCCAAGCAAGTATTAGGCTATTTTCAGAACTCCCATAGCAGTGAACGTAGGGTGGCCGCACATGGAGGGGTCCGGTTCTGGAGATAGGAGCAGGTCCCAGAGGTGGGATCCGCACCTATCTGTCATTGATGACATATCTTAGAGATACACCATCAATGATCCAGATAGGTATACTCCTTCTACGCCCATGGGTTGGTATATGTCTTGCCAACGTAAACCTCAGGTCTTAAAAAAAACACTTTGAATTTATTTTGGGGTGTGAGAAAGGTTGCTATTGTGATTGAAAGGCATTTTATTGGGACGCATTGAGGTGGCCCATAGATGTAACTGACCCCCTAAGGGTTGGAGGCCAGGTCACAGATCTTGCATGGTAGCCTAGCATTGATAGTGGAGGTTTTGTCGCTGACACATTTACTTAGAATCATACTAGTAGGTGACCGCGGCACCATGGCCGACATCTAAGGCACATTACGACATGAGGGGACGCTCCTCACCACACCTCTGTGATAATGAAGTAGAACGGTGATTGTGAAAACAGGAAATTTAGTAACCGGATAAAAGAAGCAATCACGGCGCAATCTGATCTCCGATTCACTGCAAACCGCAGGGTAACATTTACTACACGTATGTCATGCTTCTTAAAGGGCAAGTCCCGCTTATATCATGGGGTGATGTATGAAAACTGTTGAGAAAGAAAAAGTGCAGCGGGGGCCATCGCTCCACTTCACTCTTTCATCGCATGACTTCTGATAAATCTCATCCCGTACAACAACCAAAAGCAAATACAAGGTATGGCGCTGGTAACTTTCCCTGACACACATGAGCCGGGGCGTCTATGGGGCAAGAACAACCTGCTGGAGTGGCCTCTGGATATTTGGGAACCGTGTTTAAAGCGGTCTATACTCATCTTGGCATACTGAATGTAATCAGCTCATAATATTGTCTGTGACATTAAAAAGCTGCAGAGGTGATTTTATGATGTGGCGGGTCCACTGATCTCTATGTATATAGTCCACTGCTATATGGCGGTATAGAAGATATTATACGGCGTCTGTCCGCAGCTGTGGTCGCCATGATGCATGGAGATTGCAACCAATTCGGCCAAAGTCGGCAAGTAAATGGCATCTATAAAATAAATATATGTGTATCTGTTTCTGGGAAAGGTGGATGAGAACCAATGTGGTTGTCAGTGACCCACAGGGGCGGACTGGCCATAGACCCTACAGGGAAATTTCTGGGTGGGCCGACGCCCACCCAAGACCTCCTCACGCCGCTGGCCAGATACATTAAATAATTCCAGGTGCTAATGCACTTGGCTTTCAGCCACAGGTGCTCTCCTGAATTCAAGTCATCAGGACGATGATACAGTTGAATACTGCAGTGTGGGGTGGCAGTATTTTGTGGTGCACGCTGGTATTTGGTTCTGTTGTGGCGGTATTCTGTGCTGCACTGTGGTATTTGGTTCTGCTGGAGCAGTATATTGTGCTGCACTGTGGTATTTGGTTCTGCTGGGGCAGTATTCTGTGCTGCACTGTGGTATTTGGTTCTGCTGGGGCAGTATTCTGTGCTGCACTGTGGTATTTGGTTCTGCTGTGGCAGTATATTGTGCTGCTGCTGCACTGTGGTATTTGGTTCTGCTGGGGCAGTATTGTTGTGTGCTGCACTGTGGTATTTGGTTCTGCTGGGGGTGCAGTATTTTGTGCTGCACTGTGGTATTTTGGTTCTGCTGGGGCGGTATTTTTGTGCTGCACTGTGGTATTTGGTTCTGCTGGGGGCGGTATTTTGTGCTGCAGTGTGGTATTTGGTTCTGTGGGGGCGGTATTTTGTGCTGTGCTGCACTGTGGTATTTGGTTCTGCTGGGACAGTATATTGTGCTGCACTGTGGTATTTGGTTCTGCGGGGGCGGTATTTTGTGCTGCAGTGTGGTAATTTGGTTCTGTGGGGGCGGTATTTAGTGCTGCACTGTGGTATTTTGGTTCTGCGGGGGCGGTATTTTGTGCTGCACAGTGGTATTTGGTTCTGCTGAGGCAGTATATTGTGCTGTACTGTGGTATTTGGTTCTGTGGGGGCGGTATTTTGTGCTGCACTGTGGTATTTGGTTCTGCTGGGGCGGTATTCTCCTGCTGCACTGTGGTATTGGTTCTGTGGGGGCGGTATTTTGTGCTGCAGTGTGGTAATTTGGTTCTGCGGGGGCGGTAATTTTGTGCTGCACTGTGGTATTTGGTTCTGCTGGGGCGGTATTCTCTGCTGCACTGTGGTATTTGGTTCTGTGGGGGCGGTATTTTGTGCTGCAGTGTGGTAATTTGGTTCTGTGGGAAGCGGTATTTTGTGCTGCAACTGTGGTATTTGGTTCTGTGGGAGCGGTATTTTGTGCTGCACTGTGGTATTTGGTTCTGCAGGGGCGGTATATTTGTGCTGCACTGTGGTATTTGGTTCTGTGGGGGCAGTATATTGTGCTGCACTGTGGTATTTGTTCTGTGGGGGCAGTATATTGTGCTGCACTGTGGTATTTGGTTTCTGTGGGGGCGGTATTTTGTGCTGCACTGTGGTATTTGGTTCTGCAGGGGCGGTATATTGTGCTGCACTGTGGTATTTGGTTCTGTGGGGGCGGTATTTGTGCTGCACTGTGGTATTTGGTTCTGTGGGGGCGGTATTTTGTGCTGCACTGTGGTATTTGGTTCTGCAGGGGGCGGTATATTGTGCTGCACTGTGGTATTTGGTTCTGTGGGGGGCGGTATTTTGTGCTGCACTGTGGTATTTGGTTCTGTGGGGGCAGTATTTTGTGCTGCACTGTGGTATTGCAGGCCCCGCCTACCACTGTTGTTCCTGCCTACTGGTATGCTGCCCCCATCTACTTGTGTTGACCCACCTTCTGTCAATTTGGAACTGCCTGCAACACGGGGCCAGATTCGTGGATGACAAGTCACTCTCTTTGTGCAGTGAGAATTCCCCGGCCCCCATGTGAGTAACTTCTGTACATGGAGATCTAATGCCGCACTCCAGAAAGGTGGGTGAATATTTCCATGGGAGCTGAAATCTCCCTCCGCGGTGGTCGTGTGAACGCATGCTTAGGGAGACTTCACATCTCAGCTTCAATTTCCGTTCTTCTGATCCGGCAGAGGAACAGAAAAAAAGAGAAGGACTCTTTTTTAAAAAAAACGGATCCTGTTTCACCTTTGGCATCCATTTGAGCCATTTCCTTCTGAGACGTTTTTTTTAAGAGGGGAAAAAAAGTCCTGCATGCAGTAATTTTTTTTTTTTTTACATCTAAAAAACGGATCTCAGATGGAAATGGCTCAAACAGATTCCGAAGATGCAACAGGATCCTGTTTTTTTTCTGTTCCTCTGACGGATCAGAAAAAGCACAATATCCCAGGGGAGTGCTTCTGTGGCATTTTGGCCCGTGCCTCCACACCGCAAAAAAAATAGAACTTGTTTTGTGTTTTTGTGGTGCGGACGGATCACAGACCCATCCAAGTTGAATGGGTCTGCGCCAGCCACAGGGACGTTGCCCATGCATTGGGGACCGCAATTTGCGTTCTTCAATGCGTGGAATGGGAGGCCCATGTTTGTGTGCATGAGACCTTAAAGGGTTATTCCCACCATTGACAATCGTTAAGATATGCCCCCATTGTCTTATAGGTGTGGGACCCGCATCTATATCGAGAACGGAGCCCCCAAAATGAAGGCGGGCGCAATGTGCATGCGCAGCCGGCCTCCACTCATTTCTATGGGGCCACTGAATATAGCTGAGCACTGGCTCCATAGAAATGAATGGGAGCGGTGGACGCACATGCACGGTGCGCTCCAACAACCCCCGCTATAAACTTACAGCTAACATCTGGAGGTGGCGATTTTTTTAATAAAATAAAAAAAAAATAAAAAAAAATGTGAAAATCATCAAAAAAAAAAAAAAGTATTTGAAAATGGAGTTCCAGCGGAGATGCAGAAAGAGTAGAAAGAAGACGCTGAGGTTGTTGGAGGTAGAGAGGTATTTTCTTTATTCACTGCATAGACAGGAAGGAAAACGTCTCGAGACGAGAGAGAAACCGCTGGAAAGACATTACCAGTCCTGCAGCGGGCACTGTGTGGCGTCCTGTACCATGCTGTAGTGTATGAAGAATTACCCAGCGTACCCTACTGGTAAGACATAAATTAACGATAATCTCGTGTTCGCATTCTCTACACGTTCGTGTGTAGAGAACAGCTACAATGTGCTTTAAAGTCTCCGTACATGAAATCTAGAAAATAACACAAAACTCTGTTCTTTTCCTTAGAAACAGCGCCACTCATGTCTACAGGCTGTGCCTGGTATTGCAGGTCAGCTCCAATCATCTGCAATACCATACCCAACCTATACAGAGGGTGGCGCTGTTCATGGATAAACAAGGTAAGGCCTAGTTCACCCTTGAGTGATTGTGCGGGTCAGAAACACGGAAGAGGTGCGAATCTTTCCATTCTATCTTATCTCTGCGGAGGTCTCCACTTCCGGTTTTGGCTCACAATCACTGAAGTGTGAACTAGGTCTCAGGTAAAATAAGACAATTGCGCATACAAAACTGCTCCGACGACGTTCTTCCCTTTATATATTAAAACCAACAAGCGATTCCAGTAAATAAGAAATCTCAAGTCGTCCTCTGCTGCCAAACCTGTTCAGCCGTTTCCTATTTATACCTAGAACTGGGAAAGTTGGGCAACAACCAGTACGGCCGCCAATACAGCTTTCTCAGACTCCACCCAGGTACGTAATGCCATGAGAATGGGGATTTGCCAGTCTCTAACTGGGTACAACTGGGTGACAGCACCCAGGAGAGCCGTAACGGCGACCGCGTAACACGTCACCCAGCTTTCCTAAAAACCTGAAGACGATTTGTAGATTTTAAAGGGTTATTCCCATCTTAGACAATGGGGGCATATCGCTAGGATATGCCCCCATTGTCTGATAGGTGCGGGTCCTACCGCTGGGACCCGCACCTATAAGGAGATCAGAGGGGGGAGCGCTACGCCTGGAGGAACCTAGGTTTCCCGGGGTCCGACCACCACCAGGCGCAGCTCCCATAGAAATTATTAGGAGCGCATCGTGCATGCACGGCCACTGCTCCCATTCATTTCTATGTAGCCAGCGCTCGGCTATTCTTGGCGGCCCCATAGTAATGAATGGAGGGCGGCTGCACATGCGCAGTGCGTCCTCCTTCACTTTGGGGGCTTCGTTCTCGTTATAGGTGCGGGTCCCACCGCTATTAGACAATGGGGGCATATCCTAGCGATATGCCCCCATTGTCTGAGATGAGAATAACCCCTTTAAGGGGAGAGGTTCTTGCAGCATATTTGTAATTCCCTTATATTAGAATCAATAGTAAGATTTCTAGTGTTTAGACATATACAAGAAGCAGTGAGGTGTGTAAAGGGGTTCTCCAAGAAAGTACAAATGTTTATATAAGCAGCGTTAAAGGGGTTCTCTGCCTTCAGCCACTTACTACATGGGAGATACAGACGAGTTTTGCTGCAGAACTGTAGGTAGTGTATGTAACACTGGCCATATACATTAGATAGCCCCTTACACACGCACCCTCAGCTGAGCATACATGTGTTCTTCAAGGGCATCTGTCAGCAGTTTTGCACCTATGACACTGGCTGACCTGTTACATGTGCACTTGGCAGCTGAAGGCATCTGTGTCGGTCCCATGTTCATATGTGCCCGCATTGCTGAGAAAAATTATGTTTTGATATATGCAAATGAGCCACTAGGAGCAATGGGGGCGTTACCGTTGCACCTAGGTGCTCTGCTCTCTCTGTGTCCGCTGCACTTTGATTGATAGGGACAGTAATGATGACATTTTCTGTCTGGCCCTGACAGAGTACAGAGGGGGCAGCCGCTGCACAGGTGTAATGGCCAAGCCCCCGTTTCTCCTAGAGGGTTTTCCAGGAGTTTAATAATGATGGCTTATCCTCAGGATAGGTCATCAATATCTGATCGGCGGGGGGGTCCGACTCCCGACACCGATCGGCTGTGACGCACCGGTGACATCACATCCTTCAGTCACATGGACTGTGAGCAGCTCAGCCCCATTCAAAGGAATAAGCCTGAGATGCAATACTAAGCACGACCACTATCCAGTGTCCGGCGCTGTGCTTGGTAAGGCTACTTTCACACTTATGCTTTCCCTTTCCGCCATTGATATCCGTCATAGGATCTCAATAGCAGGGGAAAAACGTTTCCGTTTGTCCCCATTCATTGTCAATGGGGACAAAACTGAACCGAGCGAAACGGAGCGCACCAGAATAGAAATAGAAAACAGATCCGTCCCCCGTTGACTTTCAGTGGAGTTCATGACGGATCTGTCTTGGCTATGTTGAAGATAATACAACCGGATCCGCTCATAACGTATTATCGTGACGGAAACGTGTGAAAGTAGCCTAAGCTGAGAGGAGGCTGCAGCTCTCACCGGACCCCCACCAATCAGACACTGATGACCTATCCCTAAACTCCTGGAAAACCCCTTTAAAGGGTTTGCATAAGAAACAGAACCACTCTTAAAGTCCATTCAGGCGTCCGCAAAACACAGATAGCGGCACTATGATAGAAATGCCTATTCTTGTCCGTGATTGCGGATAAAAATAGGAAATGCTTTATTTTTTTGTGGCGCCGCAAAATATGCTATCCGCATCTGTAGTTCCATTCTGCGACCCCACAAAAAAAATAAAGCATTTCCTATTTTTATCCGCAATCAAATGAATGGATCCACACCCGTTCCACAAAATTGCGGAACGGATGCGGAGGACGTGTCAATGGACCCTTAGTCTGGCATTGCACCTTGAAAGAGGCTGAGCTGCAATACCAGATACGGCCCCTGAGTGGCGCTGTCTCTCCTAAAAAGCGGATTTTAGTTCATTTTTAAAGGGTTTCTGTCACCAGTTTTTTCGGTATGAATCAGGCTGACATTAGAGATGTGCTAATGTCACCTGATTCCAAATATATATCTGTTTTATTTACTGGTGCCCCCATTTTTATATAAAATGAACTTCTAGGTGCAAGGGGTGTTACCTCTGCTCCTAGAGGCTCTGTTGATTGACAGGACCAGGCAGAGAAGAAACACTCCATTCACCATAGCTTTTAAGGACCTTCAATGATGTCATGACCATGTGATCAGTCACATGGTTAGGATCACACAAACAGCCTGTCTCCTCCTAAACCATGTGACTGATCACATGGTCATGACATCATTGAAGGTCCTTAAAAGCTATGGTGAATGAAGTGCTTCTTCTCTGCCTGGGCCTGTCAATCAACAGAGCCTCTAGGAGCAGAGGTAACGCCACTTGCACCTAGAGGCCTTATTAGCATAAAATAAAAGTTAATTTTATATAAAAATGGGGACACCAGTAAATAAAACAGATATATAGTTGGAATCAGGTGACATTAGCACATCTCTAATGTCAGCCTGCTTCATACCGAAAAAACTGGTGACAGAAACCCTTTAAAACTTCTGTGAGATTTCAGGGGAGAACCCCCTTTTAAGAAAACCATCATGGCCGTGGCACTCGGCCATGGTGGATGCGAACGGAAGTAAGATCACTGCCTTGTCTGATAGGACCCGGAAATCTACGCTCTATGTAAACAGTAAATTAACGGCTACATCAAGTACATTCTACTAGTCCAAGGTTAAATTGCTGGTACTTCTTAAAGGGGTATAGTCACTTTTTACTGTGTCCATCCAGGAGGCTGAAGGCGAGTATCCCTTTAAAATCCATTTCTGCACCCAGACAGCTACCCGTTCAGTCACCGAACTTTCTCCGCTCCTTCGTCATGTAGCAGAGGGGAGCTTTTTTTTTTTTTCCAAGTGTGAAGGTAAATTCCAGTCGAAATCCAGGACTATATGTCCATTCGGTCCATAGGGAGGATCGAGGGGCTTCCAGTTGTGTCTTCAGAGCTCTTGAAACTCGGCTAAGCGAAGACTTTTTTGACCTACGTGACTGTAATAGTTAATTTCTACCCTAAAATTCATGTATTCCCTGCATCCTATGTAACACGCAGATTCCAATGCACTTTGTGGCGTAGCAGTTGGGGGTATGGTGGGTGCCAATGGGGCTCCAACTACTAATAGCAATACTACGAGGGTGATTTAAAGGGGGGCTCCATTTAAAAAAATGTTATGCCAAATCAACAACGGTGTTGAGACCCCCAGTAAAGGGATGCCCTACTTACTTCTCATTTCCACCCATTCACATTGATGGGACTGAAGTAGACAGGATTCCCATAGACAACACAGGGGACCCCCGTTCTCTTGGGAGGATCATACATTTACCACCTACCCTACAAATAGGTGATAAATGGTGTTGATGGGATAACCCCCTTTAAGATGTGTGGTGACTCCTGCTCTCAGAAGAGGGGGTCTCAGTGGGAAGACCCCACTAATCACACTGCTGATATGGCAAAGACGTGCAAGATGGAAAAACCCTTTAAAAGGGGCGACCAACCTCCAGCAGCTTGTATAGTGGAGCATTATAAGATGAGGAGACTTCCCGGTTAGTGCCCCCCTTTAAACAGTCCTGAAGACCCCCATCCCAGTATTCACCAATTTCTCTCTCCGGTAAATTGTGCAGTAGATTCGGCGTAATCTGAAGAAACTGAGATAAAACCACGGATTGAAGTCTCCATGACCCAAAAGTAAGAAATAAAGAACAGGCTTCCCCCTTATTGCGCCAAACCTCACCCTAAGGGCAGAGTTCCACCGAAGGCAGCATCTACAGAATGAGACGACCCCTCGCAGAAGGACTCCCGCTGTATCCGACCACCGCCGCGCTGCCGGGGACTCGCCGGGTTTATAGTCTTTAAAACGCACATCAAAATCAGCGTAAAAAAAAAAAAAAAGTTAAAAAGTGAATGAGAGAAGAAGGTTCTGGTGCGGAGCTCCTTATGTCCCGGCCTGCTTCTCTTCGTCCGGCTGCTTCTTCTGCTGCTGGAGTTTTGCGTAAGCGACGGCATCACCCCTGTAATGTGGAGGCAGAGAGGGAATTAAAGGGGTTGTGTCGCCTCATACATTGGGGGCATATTTTCCGCATTCCCACAGAAATGAATGGAGGGTGGCCGCTCTCCTTTTCTTTGCGGCGTCCGTTTTAGGGATGGGTGTGGGACCCGCACCTGTCAGACATTGGGGGCATCTCCTAGCAATATTCCCCCAAGGTATGAGATGACTCAACCCCTTTAAGTAATGGATTAACAAAACTGATATGATTAATGACAGCTTTCCAGCTTAAAGGGGTTTTCCGGGATTTTCCTCAGGATAGGTCATCAGTATCTGATCAGTGGGGGTCCGACACCCGGGAGCCCCGCAATCAGCTGTTTGAGAAGGCACCGGCGCTCCTGTGAGCTCACCAAGAACAGCGCCGTACATTGTATAGTGGCTGTGCTTGGTATTGCAGCTTAGCCTTATTCACTTGAATGGGGCTGAGCCGCTCCTAGGTCACGTGACCGATGAACGTGACGTCACTGGCCTAGGAGAAGCTAAGAGAAGGCCTCGGTGCTCACGGGAGCACTGGTACCTTCTCAAACAGCTGATGGTCAGGGGTCCCGGGTGTCGGACCCCCACCGATCAGATACTGATGACCTATCCTGAGGAAAGATCATCAGTAGTAAAATCCTTGAAAACCCCTTTAAAGAAATGCTTGAGTCATTATGATCATTTAAAGGGGTTGTTCATCTTTTGAGGGGGGGGGCATAGGGCAGAACGTGCAGGACCGTAAAATGCAGAATGTACACAGCCGATACCTGTGTTTTGCAGACTCCAAAATGGATACGGTCGTGTGAATAGGCAGCTCGCCTACAGAGGGGCGCCTTGTGTAGGATCAGTGCGGTGTTTTCCCGATTGAGCCCCGTGGCCTACGCTGTGATATGGGTTTCCCCAGCTGATAGGTGGCGGATGATCCCTACTCAATCCGTGATGTCAATTCTTTATCCTTTGTACTTAGTAATTGCAAACTGACATTATATCGCTATGTACCATATTTTTTCCCTATTTTTCTCCAGAAGTGGGGAGAAAATGTCAGTGTGTCTTATGGGACGAATACTAATGTGCGCTTCCATTATGGAAGCACTCATTAGTACAGTAGGACCGGGAGCGGTGAATACAGTGCTCAGTACTCACTGCTCTCTGGCCTTTGCCTGCCAAGGCTGCACGCTGTGCTGTGACATCCGTGCAGCAGGGGTGCGGAGTCTGCTAAAACCCCTTTAAAAGTCATTAAAAATCCAGATTAATTAGCTTTCCCAGATATACTGTATGTCATGGAGGGGGTCCCCACCCCCATTCAGCCCTGCCTAGCCACCGATTCCATTCATTCCTTTCATTTACATTTACTTCTAGTGCTCCAGACAAGGGAACTGCAAAGTCGTATACAACCCCTCAGCATAAGAGCTATTTGTCTGAGGTTTCAGGAGGCCGATCCGCCAACGGTCAGCTGATCGCCCTCTTGGCATATTGGCCACTCAAAGGGCATTTTATAGATGTGCTCTTTAGCTGTTGTGAAACTACAACTCCTAGCATGCGCTGACAGTGGCAAGCCATAAGGGCATGCTGTGAGTTAAGGTCACAACAAGATGGAGATCCAGCAGAGAGGACCCTGATTTAGTGACAGGTTGCCTTTAAACCAGTATACTGTGCCTCACTGAAGTGCCAACTGGTTTAAAGGGAATGACAATAAAAGAAAAGCCATATCTTACTTCTTCCCCAAGGCAGATAATCCGTACAGCACTCCCGTTGCAAAGGCGATCGCGTTTCCAAAAAGAGTAGTTATACCGAAGCTGAGAAATATGGGAAACAGCGCCATCCTGTGGAGAAGAAACATAAGGGCATTGTAAATGCGAGATTAGCCCACAGCTACGAGTATCAGAATCCCTCAGGTTTGCGCCCACGTACCCGCAGTAGAAGAACGCCTTCTGCCAGGGCCTCAGCCTATCTGCCTTACTTGCAACGACATTCGCAAACTCGATGAACTGGCAGCAGAACGGCGCCTCGCACAGGAACAGGACCAGCGCGTTCACCCTGCAGAGAGGAAGCAATCCGAGAAACATTACCTACTACCAAGTCTACAACATCGTGGCCTCTGCACCTACTAAACGGCGCCTTCTCCCTATATTCTAATTAGAGGGTCCCTGTGGGCCACGAGGAATCACATGGTGCAGGTCGAAACATCGGGTAATTTGAAGATGACGACTAAAGGGCAGAAACAGAGAATATGGTTTCCCTTGTCACTGACCGTTCATCAGAGGTGTAATATACAGTAGAGAAGGCAATCGCTCATAATGCAATTCCCGACGATATTAAAGTGTAACGGTCATTCTTTTTTTTATTTTTGTAATGTGTAGAGGCAGTGATACTGACCATTTTTGTAATATAATTATTGAAATTGGACATTTCCATCCGAAAAATAGCTGTAAAGTGGCCCATTTTGATCCTTAGCAACGCTCATCTGTCTTCTGTTTACATAACAGAGATTTGCTAACACTGACTGTGTTATGTAAACAGAAGACAAAGGAGCGTTGCTAAGGCTCAAAATGGGCCACTTTACAGCTATTTTTCTGATAGAAATGTACAATTTCAGTAATTAAAGTATATTACAAAAATGGTCAGTATCACTGCCCCTACACATTACAAAAATAAAGAAAGACTGACAGTTACACTTTAAATTATTTTTACTAATCGTGGGGGGTTCCAACACCCATTTGAAAGGGCACTGGAGCTTGCAGTAGCGCTGCAGCCTTCTCACAGATCCCCAAGCACAGCGCCATCTATTGGCTAGTGGTTGTGCTTGGTATTGCAGCTCAACCCCATTCACTTCAATGTGGCCGAGCTGCGCCTACACCATGTGACCAATGAATGCGATGTCACATGTCCTAGGCAAGGCTGTGAGAAGGCTTTGCTGCTGCTGTGAGCACTGGTGCCTTCCCAAACAGATGATTTGTTGGGGTCCCGGGTGTCAGCCCCCCACTGATCAGATACTGGTGACCTATCCTGAGGATAGGACATCAGTAAAAAAGATAAATAAATAAAACTCTCAGAAAACCCCTTTAAAGATGTTTTCTGATTTTCTAATATCCCTATTAGTCCATTCCTTTCGGGACCCTCATCGGTAAGCTAGAGCAGCTTCAAAGAGTTAATTTTGCTCTGAAGGATCCAGCACGTCCGTACATTACTCCAACCCATCCATTTGAATGGGCACAGTACAATGCTCCGTTTCCACTGTGGTGGCGCTGCAGGGGAAATGAACATGAAAGGGGGCGTCTATGCCACTCTATGTATATACAAGTCTATCAGGAGAGCTGCAGCACCACCCAGTGTCAGGACAAGGATACTACAGCTGGGAAAAGTAAAAGGGAAACATGATATAACGCACACAACAAAACTATGGGGACAGGACGTTGTAAACAGAGCTGTCCTAATGATACCCTGTCCACAAGTATGTCGTCTAACCGGACGATCGCTGGCTGAAAATAAACTATTACCTCCACCCAAATCTAAATATTACCCCATAGCGTGACGAGGAAGGTGCTGGAGAGTTCAGCAAGAACTACCCAGTGCCCAATGGTCCAGCCCGGAGTAACTCTGTAAATACATTCCATTACTTATCTCATACTGATCCTCAGATACAGCTTTTATTATACTCCAGAGCTGCATTCATAATTCTGCAGCTTAAAACCGACCAGATTAGTGATCTGCTGCAGAAAAAAACCTAAACTGCCTCACTGGATAACAGGAGCTGACTGTTTCCGGCGTCGACCAGCTGATTTGTAAAGGCAGTCCTGGACTACAATACTCATCATTCGTATTAGTCAGCGGATCTACTTACATCATGAAGACTCCGGCTGCAATGTTCATTGGGTTGATGGTGATGCAGTTCCACAGGCCGGCAATGGCGCAGGCTGTAAGACAAGGACAGAGGACACTCAGGCCTCTTGCTGTATCCACTTACATTGTGGACGCTGAAAGTGCAGTGTAAATTTAGGCTAAGGGTGACTCTCGCTCTTGTGAATGGTTGGAGTGCAGTACCATATTTCCCCTATAGAGGCCACTGCAGAGATAATTAATGGCCGAGCCATCCGGAATCCCTGGCCGGTGGGGAGGACGTTAAAGGGGTTGGTCCAAATGGTACATTGATGGTATATTGCTAAAATATGCCATCAATGCCAGGCAGAAGCGGGTCTCACCTCTGGGAACAGGGCCCCTCGAAGGAGAGAACACTGCGCATATGATATTGCTCTTCATTCATCTACATGGGAGTGAGTGCACTGGGCTATTTTCGTTAGCCCATAGTAGTGAATGGAGAGCACACTGCGCAAGCGCCGCCACCTCTCCATACACCCCTATAGGGCTGCGTTCGGTTCGGTTTTCTGAACAGAGGCTGGCTGCACGTATGGAGACAGGAGCGGGTCCCAGATATGTCATCAATGTCCCAGATGGGAACACCCAAGTCTGCAAACACCCTTAAAGGGGTTGTCTCATCATAGACAATGGAGGCATATCACTAGGATATGCCCCCATTGTCTTAAAGGTGCGGGTCCGACTGCACCTATATAGAAAACGGAGCCCCAAACGTGAAGGAGGGCGCAATGCGCATGCGCAGCTGCCCGCCATTCATTTTCTATGGGGCTGGAGAAAATAGCCGAGCGCTGGGTCAGCTATTTCCATTGAGCCCATAGAAGTGAATGGGAGCGGTGGGCGGTCATGCGCTGTGCGCTCCCATTTACTTCTATGGGGTGTCGGCTTGGTGGTGCCCGGACTGGACTCCTCCAGCCACCTCCTTGCGGGGCTCCGTTCTCAATATAGGTGCAGGTCCCAGCAGTTGGACCCGCACCTTTAAGCCAATGGGGGCATATCCTAGCGATATGCCCCATTGTCTATGATGAGACAACCCCTTTAATCAATACACAATGAAAAGTTATGCTATGGTACCAAGTCCTCAACATATTCAAGATACCTGCTTGCTGTCAATGAATGGAGGCATTTTAAATTATTTTACATCTAGAGTCTAAAAAACCATCAGATGCCCGTAGAGCGCTCTGACACACTGTAACAAACCCTGCTCCTGTTCGAGGAGACAAGCTTTCAGTCTCTGAATACAAATGGACTGACAGGAAGCGGAGATCTTGAAAACGGAACATAAGTACAAGGTGCATTCAGGGAATGACGAGCTCCACGGCTCTGGGTACGCAATGTTCGGCCTATGGGGCACAGTGTCACTATAGGACGACGCAGCATCCAAGTGGGGCTGGACATGGGCAACATCCGCCAGCACCGTGTGCCAGGTTTGGGTATAGAAGCAGAGCTCAGTGTAATGCCAGGCTGAATGCGGCAGAAGACAAAGCCACAAATAGCTGTGCCCGGCCTCCCAGCCCTGTCATTGTGAGCTGCCGTGCTCATTAATAGTGCATAGCCCCCTCTACATACGATACACCCACCCTTCTCAGCTGACAGCACCCGGCAGCGGAACAAAGCCCGTATTCTTAACCAGTGTAACATCAGCCGCACAGGGTGACGGGCGCAGAGCGTGGGAAGGCGCAGGCAGCGCATAATTACTGCGGGCTGCGGAGTTACATAATGAGTCCCTGCAAGGGTTAAAGGAGATTTTACTTCTTTTTCAAAAAAGGAAGGCGGAAAAACATTGGAAATTCCAGGTCTGCCCCTATCATTGTTAAAGGGGCTCCCCACCCTAGGGATGAATTGCCTGACAACGATGGATAGATGGATAGATAGATAGATAGATAAATAGATAGATAGATATAGATAGATAGATAGATAGATAGTTGGATAGATAGATAGATAGTTGGATAGATAGATAGATAGTTGGATAGATAGATAGATAGTTGGATAGATAGATAGATAGTTGGATAGATAGATAGATAGATAGATAAATAGATAGATAGATAGTTAGATAGATAGATAGATAGATAGATAAATAGATAGATAGTTGGATAGATAGATAGATAGATAGATAGATAGATAAATAGATAGATAGATAGATAGTTGGATAGATAGATAGATAGATAGATAGATAGATAGATAGATAGTAGATAGATAGATAGATAGATAGATAGATAGATAGATAGATAGAGATAGATAGATAGATAGATAAATAGATAGATAGATAGTTGGATAGATAGATAGATAGATAAATAGATAGATAGATAGTTAGATAGATAGATATGAGATAGATAGATATGAGATAGATAGATAGATAGATAGATATGAGATAGATAGATAGACGGCTAGATAGACGGCTAGATAGACGGCTAGATAGACGGCTAGATAGACGGCTAGATAGACGGCTAGATAGACAGATAGATAGTTACAAGATAGATAGTTACAAGATAGATAGTTACAAGATAGATAGTTACAAGATAGATAGTTACAAGATAGATAGTTACAAGATAGATGGTAGATCGAAAGATAGATAGAAGATAGATAGAAGATAGATAGAAGATAGATAGAAGATAGATAGAAGATAGATAGAAGATTAGATAGATAGATATAAGGTAGATAGAGATTAGATAGATTAGATAGATATAAGGTAGATAGATATAAGGTAGATAGATATAAGGTAGATAGATATAAGGTAGGTAGATATAAGGTAGGTAGATATAAGGTAGGTAGATATAAGGTAGGTAGATAGATAGATAGATAGATAGATAGATAGATAGATAATATACTTATAGCAACCAGTCTGTCAAATATCAGGTATCAGGTAGACTGGAATGGAAGGAAAAAGCAGCTCGGCAGAGGCCACGACATCCCCCTAACCTTTACCTAAGCAGAATTCAAACTTAAAGGGGTATTCCGGTAACAAGTTATCCCCTCATCCAATGGATAGAGGAAAACTTGCTGGGCCCCCCATCGATCATGAGAACAGGGGTCCCTAGTGCCCACAGAAGAATGAAGCAATCCATTCATTTCTATGGGACTGCTGAAGATAGACTAGAGCGCCCCATGTCTCCAGCAGTCCCACGGAGTAGCGGGCATGCTCGACTGTTGCTACACGCCCCCCCCCTCCCCCCTCCATTCTTTGATACCCCTTTAATGCAAGGGAGTTCTATTGGTTTCAATGGACAGTGTGTAATGCTTTATTTCACCTGTGGCGGCGCTGTGGGGACAGTGAAGACTTTCTGTTGTGATCCCCCCCCCCAACAGATCACAGTTGATCACTGGGGGGGGCGCCTCAACAGTGGGGTACCCTGTGATCAGTTTATCATCTGGGAAGTTACAAGGCACTGTTCACATCTTTCTCATTGTCCATCCGTTTATAACAGACCTCCCGAAATTCTGCCGGATCCGTCACACTATGGATGCCAGCGGCGCCCACGGACCTCAATGATTTAGGGCAGGGGTTGTTGGAAAACTACAACTCTCAGCATGCACTCTTGAATGCACTCTGTTCTTGTAACTTCCTCAGAAGTGAATGGAGCATGTTGGGAGTTGTAGTTTCAAAACACACCAGGAAAAAGCACGGAAATGACTCGGCGTGAACATACCCTTACAGGGCTGTGCTATTTTTCCCAGTAGAACCGGCACCGGACCCGCAGATGTGAACAGCGCCTTATATAAGGAGGTAATAAGCACTGACAGATGGGAGGAGGGCGGCCTAGTCATCCATAATAACAGTGACAGGCCTGTCCTCCGAAATATCAGTCACCTCCCCTGCAAGGGTCAGGACAGGAGAGGAGGGCGGCCGGTGACGTCCACTCTACCTGACCTTCACTAATCCCACACAACAGATGGACGGGAGCCAGCTCCACAGTCAGATAAACCGGATCACCTGGTGACAGCGCCCGCCGCCGCCCGTGCAGGGGCCCCACATCCCTGGTCAGGCTGTCACTTTCTATATACGCTGCCAGCAATGAAAGGGCAAGTTATGCAGGCAATCAATGTGTACTAGGGCATGGCATTAGAGCAGCGGGCAGGGCATGATGGGAGTTGTAGTGTCATCCGCAGGTTGCAGACACACAGTCGGACTTGGGTCGGAGGGCTCTAGACAGCCACTTTTCAGATTTAAAGGGGTATGTCCCATCTTAGACAATGGGGGCATATCGCTAGGATAAGCCCCCATTGTCTTATAGGTGGGTCCCACCACTAAGACTATATCGAGAACGGAGCAGGGAGCGCCGCGCCTGGAGGACCCCAGGTTTCCCAGGGTCCGGCCACCACCAGGCGCAGCTCCCATAGAAATGAATAGAGGGCGGCTGCGCATGCGCAGTGCGCCCTCCATTCATTTCCCCAGCTCCGTTCTCAATATAGGTGCAGGTGCCAGAGGTGGGACCCGCACCTATCAGACAATGGGGGCACATCCTAGCGATATACCCCCATTGTCTGAGATGGGAATAACCCTTTAACCAGAAATCTGGAGATATTTTCCAATATATTGGAAAATCCAATAATCAGGCAACGCCCATGGATTCAGGTTTATGGGAATTGTCCATATATATTAAGCAATTGTCTGTTTTGGTGGCCTCGTCGTATCTTTTTTATTTTTAGGAATAGTTTTTTTGGGTAAATCTATGGTAGGATTAATTTACAGAGTTGCGTAAAAAACCCAAAAAACAGCCCTACCATTTTTTGGATACGGTGGTCACGACAAAGGTATGAATTTGTTGTATAGGTGGATATATAATATGTATGTTTAATTAAAGGCCATCTATATGCAGGATCAACTCATATAATGCCTGGTAGGGTGGATCCTGCTGATACCGCAATCATACAGATCCGTTGCGCCATTCCCGAGTAACTTCATTTTTACTAATGTGTACATTAGGTCTTCGGAGCACCAGGGGGCGGGCACCTTCCTCCTTGGAGCACCAGAGCTCCTCCACTCTGCATCGATGGCCACTCCCCCTTCTCCTTGATTGACAGGGTCAGGCGACACATCTGGCCCCATAATTTAGCGCCTGTGCAGTAGATCTGCTTCTCCGACATCACAGTTGACTACGTCCTGATAACATCATCCTCCACCCAGAAGATGATCAGCTTTATTCCGGTGGAGCATCTGCGATGCTGGAGAGGCAGATCTGCTGTTCATGCGCTGATCGTGTAATCTACAGCGCGGGTGTGAAACTACAGGGTCAGATGAGACGCCTGGCCCTGAAACTACTCAGGAATGACGGGAACGGATCTGCGTAATTGAGGTGTTTTGCTCAGCAGGATCAACCCTATCATGTCAGTATGCCTGGTTTAATAAGGTAGATCCTGCTGAATCGATTTGCCTCATCAGCCAGAGTTCTTCACCTGTGAGGAGGTGAAGAATCTCCGTCTCCAAATGGTGGCTCTCCAGCTGTTGAACTACAACTCCCAGCATGCAGCTGTGGTCTTTGTAGTTTTGCAATAGTTGGATGCAGAGCAGAAATCTACGGATGGGCAGATCAGTACTCACATATTCCCCCGAGGACCCCGGCGAGCCGACACATCAAGCGGTACCACCATGTCATGCCATCGTCCGGAGCCACGGTGGCGGGAGGGTTCTCCTGCGCTGCTGCGTCCGGCTCTACTGTGCTCATCTTGGAGGTGTCTTGAGTAGCGATCAGAGTACTTGGCGCCTGCGCTGCGGAATCTGTGGCGGATCAGGGCGTCTTCTCATGTGCTGGAAACTACATGCTCCATACGACTGTACGACCTGCTGTAGAGAGAACAGAGTCAGATGGTCGTCCACTCACCTTGTGCATTCCAGGGGCGCAACCATACATGAAGCATGAATCAATGGATCTAAGAACTGACACTGCTCATCCTGGGCCTCCTGATTCATGAACAGAATTCTTGCAGTAAAGAATGACACAGAGATCGTAAGAGCCAAAAGCGAGGGAGCGCCAGTGCGAGCCAGAGCGCCAGTGCGAGCCAGAGCGCCTCGCACGCAGTGGGAGAGAGAGAGAGCGCTAGAGCGAGCAAGGGAGAGAGAGAGCGCTAAGAGCGAGCTAGGGAGAGAGGAGAGCGCTAGAGCGAGCTAGTGAGAGAGAGAGCGCTAGAGCGAGCTAGTGAGAGAGAGAGCGCTAGAGCGAGCTAGTGAGAGAGAGAGCGCTAGAGCGAGCTAGTGAGAGAGAGAGCGCTAGAGCGAGCTAGTGAGAGAGAGAGCGCTAGAGCGAGCTAGTGAGAGAGAGAGCGCTAGAGCGAGCTAGTGAGAGAGAGAGCGCTAGAGCGAGCTAGTGAGAGAGAGAGCGCTAGAGCGAGCTAGTGAGAGAGAGAGCGCTAGAGCGAGCTAGTGAGAGAGAGAGCGCTAGAGCGAGCTAGTGAGAGAGAGAGCGCTAGAGCGAGCTAGTGAGAGAGAGAGCTAGAGCGAGCTAGTGAGAGAGAGAGCGCTAGAGCGAGCTAGTGAGAGAGAGAGCGCTAGAGCGAGCTAGTGAGAGAGAGAGCGCTAGAGCGAGCTAGTGAGAGAGAGAGCGCTAGAGCGAGCTAGTGAGAGAGAGAGAGCGCTAGAGCGAGCTAGTGAGAGAGAGAGAGCTAGAGCGAGCTAGTGAGAGAGAGCGCTAGAGCGAGCTAGTGAGAGAGAGCGAGAGAGCTAGTGAGAGAGCGAGAGCTAGTGAGAGAGAGCGCTAGAGCGAGCTAGTGAGAGAGAGCGCTAGAGCGAGCTAGTGAGAGAGAGCGCTAGAGCGAGCTAGTGAGAGAGAGCGCTAGAGCGAGCTAGTGAGAGAGAGAGCTAGAGCGAGCTAGTGAGAGAGAGCGCTAGAGCGAGCTAGTGAGAGAGAGCGCTAGAGCGAGCTAGTGAGAGAGAGCGCTAGAGCGAGCTAGTGAGAGAGAGCGCTAGAGCGAGCTAGTGAGAGAGAGAGAGCACTCCACAAATTTAAAGGGACAATGGCTTATCAGTTGACTGGAAACTAACGAGACTGATCAATAATACACGGCGGGTCATCGAGGGTCTGGACGCTGTGGACGGCATCATGATCACATCACATGACTAGAAGATCACCAGGTGCACATACTTTACAGCCGTGATCTCTGTCACATGTCACTGAATCCCCGGATGTGCGCTGTCAGTGCTCTGCATGCATCCATTGACTGTAACGTTGACACATCAGTGGTTTTCCGCCGTGTTATGTCTGTGATTACAGATCCGTCACGCACCTTACAGTCTATGGGGGCAGGGCTCACCCATGTTAGGTCAGTGATAGGAGGTGTCTGTGAAACACGGATGACACACGGACCAAACAGCTCCATATCACACAGGAGACGGTCAGGACATGGCTCATACATGGAAAACAAGAGTTAACCCCTGACACCAGAGAAAACCAGCCTCCACAGGGGGTCACCCAGCTTTTCCAGGACCTACCCCTTAGCTCAGATTGCCATTCAATGCCCTGGGGAAGCTGGGTGACAAACCCTGCAAAAGCTATGAAGGTTGTCAGCTAGCTGTGAGGTTGTCAGGTAGCTCTGCTGCCACCTAGGACCTTGAATAACAGCCATATTATAACCCTCGTGTAACCTGCCCCTTCAGACATGGGAATCTGTATATATACACAGTAAACGCACCTCCACGAGCCCCGCTCCTCCAGCACCGGCCCCGGTATCCCTCCGCTGCCCGCAGCCTCCAGCCGGGATCCTAATGACAATAGAACACGTCACTACCAGCGCAATGCATGCCGGGAGGGAACCTACAGCTGAGGAGGGGGGAGGGGTTACACGGTGACGTCACGCTGGAAACACCCGCCCCAGGCTGTGTTCCCTCAGCTAACGATACTCAAACCTGAAGTGAAGCCGTCGCCCGTAGCACCCAATGAAATCGCTGCTTTCATTTTACAGCTGTAAGTAATCTGGATTCTGATTGGATGAGGCGGGTGACTGCTCTGCGCGCCAATTTTTACTCACTGATGAGGTGTACCGGTCTAGAGCTGCGCCCATTGGAACCCAGGAGGTACATGACTGAAAGTAAAGGGCAAATTAGCCTATAATTATGTATCTTCATGAGTGGTTACACATTATTATATTGTACATGTGTGGGACCAAGTACCGGACATGTTTTGAGGGCGTGACACCAATGGTTTGATCATATTTTGTGTTTTGCACCCTTAAACCAATGTTTTCCAGTCATTTTTAATATAAAATGCTACCTCCGGCTTCGTGTGCGACCGGTTTAATGATTAAAGGGAAGAAAATATCTGCAAAACAGGAAAAATCCCTCCTCTTCACCCATTCCAATACTGCCCCTGAACCATGTGGCCCTATGCAGGAGCCCAGTTTGCCCTTGTCTGTCAGGTTTCACGTACACGACCATATCCATTTTGCGGTCTGGCAGATACCGTCCGTGTAATATCTGCATTTTTTTGCATACCCATTGGGGGTACTTTAGGCATAAAAATAGCTGTGAGTCCCCTTTGCGACCAGCTGTGCGACAATATTTAGTTAGACCGGTTTTACTCTATGATCGGCAGTTGAGTCGGATGGGGGCGTGCCCCTGCAAATTTACTAACATTTATGCTTGGAAACAGTGGTCCAATGTTGGCGAAAAACTACTCCAGCCAGCGGCGCGGACTGCCGTAGATACGTCAAATTTATAAATTAAGCACGTGGAGGAATTGAAGACCGGCGTGAAAAGATGGCCTTAGTAAATGACCCCCATTGACTTTAGTGGGTTCGTGGGCCGCATTTTGCAGACGTGAATAAGACATGTTTTTGTTGTTGTTTTTTTTTTTTTTTTTGTGGACCCCATAGATGCGGGCCCCAAATACGGGAGTGTGCATGAGGATTAACATAGAGACTGTACTGATGTCCACCACCATGGAAACGTCCACCATCAATAAAATGGAATTAATTAGGAGCAGAGGGGATTCAATGGAGAGGGGTCATCTTCTCACTCCTGTTCTGGAAATCCCCCCTATGTGAGAATCAGAGAGCGGGTATGCTCCCACTGATGGGGCGACTGATTAGGCTGAATCACATCTGTATCAAAGCGTCTGTCAGGAGCCTCCATTGCAGATTCCGTCAAAAACACGGGACAGAATAGCGCAGCGCGCCAGGTTTTATAATGGAAACCAGATTACAGTCAGTGTGGTCCGTCAGGTGGCATTTGATGGAAACACCTCCTGGAATACTGCAAAACAACGGAAATGAAAATGTGAACTCAGCCGTAGAAGTGAGACTGAGCTGCGTCTAGGCCATGTGACTGATGAACGTGACTTCACCTGGCCTAGGGAGAGGCTGCAGCGCTTACCGGAGCAAGGAGCTGGTCAATGGGTGTACAGGGAGGTAGACCCCCGTCAATCAGATCCTGAGAATAGGTCATTAGGATTAAACACGCAGACAACACTTTTAAAGCATAGGCTAATACCTCTAGCTGCTATACAGCCTGAGATATAGCCATTAGGAACAAGGAGGTATGTGACACCTCCATGGCTACTGAAGATTACTGACACCAGCTTCCTGCCAGTAATACTGGCTAAGTCAGTGGTTTACCGGCCATCCTTCATCAGGATCCGCCACCCCCACCAGTCAGCTGTTTTTGACAGCCTGGAATAAAAAAATTGGATGGAGACAAAGGGCTCGGTCCGCTGTGTAGTGGCCTTGCCAGGGTACTGCAGTTTGTAATGGGATGGAGCAGTAAGAGGGGTTGTCCCACCTGTCGTGTATAACGTCTGTCCTATTGTCCTATCCTAAAAGGGGGTTTGAACGGAGCCGAGCACCAATCAGGGATGTGTTAGCAGGCTGACAGCCAATCAGATGTCAAGGCTCAGTCCAGGGAAGGAGACAACAAGGGACAGTTGAGGAAGGGAAGATGACAGTTGGGATGAGGGAGCATCTGATGCCCTCCATAGCGTGGCCCTGATCCATGTGCCCCGCCACATGTGGTTACCGTGAGTTGTCAGAGACTGCGGCTGATGTGTGAAAGACTGAAACCATCAAGCGGAATACCCTGATAGACTGTTCAGCTGCCGAGCTTATGATAACACTGTTACCGTCAAGCTATGTACCCAGTGGTGACTGTAACCGCTAAGCACTGCGCCTCCTGCTGGATTGTCAGCTCCAGTACCCCCATAACTGCTAGCCACAATACCCACCTAACAGAGCAACCACAGCGCTACCATAACAGACAGCCATTGACCTCCCCATAGTTGTGCCAGCCAAAGCCCCAATACATTTCATCCACTGCCTCCATACTTGCTGGCCACAGTTCCCCCATAACAGATCAATATCTTATAAGGCTCAGCTGTCGCCCCCTATAGGTTTCCACCATATCCATATTTGTGCCATAACTGATAGCCGCAGTGCCAGAGCCCCCTCCAGAACCGTCTTTGACTTCACTAACACGAAGCTTCCCGTCAGATGTTCGCCGCTCCAGGTGACCGCACGCCATGAGAATCCGTAATCATCTCCGTACAGAGAATTCATCCCGTCTTCAGCTCTGTCCCCGCAGACATCCAGGCCGGAAACATTGGATTATTGGACATTTATGGAAAAGTATTTGTTGTAATAGAAAAGTATAAAACAAATAGTGGTAATAAATATCGAAAATTAGGTGTGGAGAACCTTGAAGAAGTCTTCCCAAAATAAAATGCTAGTATAAAGCACGCTGCTATCATTGTGGTTTTAATCAGAGGACTCTGCTCAGTACTGTTCTTGGGGAGTTACAAACGTGGCGGATTATCAGAATGTAAAAAATACCGTATAAAGTTTTATATAAAAGTTATATGTGTCCAAGGCCAGTAGAACTTGACGTAGAGTTTTGCTCTCATCTGTGGCCAAGTAAAGGACAGACACAGAATGGACGTCATCGATTCCAAGCGCTAAGGTGACATCATCATCTACGCGCCTCCTCCGCCTGCGTCTTCATCTGCCTGCCTCGCTCCCTCGCCCAGTACTGAGCCCGGAAGCTGACTCTTTCTTGTGAGAAGTCTCCGTTGAACTCTATCTCCACTTGGCTTCCAAGAGACTCCCAGTAAAATAAATGATTCCCGTGGAAGGCCGAGGATTTTAACGTCTTCATATCTCGAATCTGGAAAGTACAACATAAAATGTTAAAAATCTTAAAAACATACAGTCTGTGATACAGGGCCATATTATATCATGTCCACCAGCACATGTGTAGCGGTATTAGACATTATATAAATGTCTGATAGGTGCTGGTCCCACCTCTGGGAACCAGTCCTCTCTCCCAAACAGGGCCCTTGAAGAGAATGGAGACCACACTGCACATGCGCAAATGCAACGTGACCACATTCACTTTCATAAGTCACAATGAAGGCTCGAAGACGCTTCGTTAATCATCAGACTGGATTTCTGAATTAGAATCACTTGTTCAAGAAACCTCCGGCATTAAAGGGAATCTGTCAGCTCCGAAATTCCCTGCTCACTAAAGTGTATAGTGTAAGTAGTGAGGAGTACAATTATGTCATTTTTATCTTCATACCTGTATTCCGACGCAATGCTCAGGCGTACCAGCAGTAAGGCTAGGGCTACACTGCGACAGTTGTCGCACGACAGCCGTCGCAGCCCGATCCCTGAGTAGCGGGGATCCCATAGAGATAAATGGGATGCTGCGGCAGTCGCAAGAAATCCAAACGAATGGATTTCTTGGCAGCATTCCATTCATCTCTATGGGATCCCTGCTACTCAGGAATCGGGCTGCGACGGCTGTCGTGCGACAACTGTCGCCGTGTAGCCCTAGCCTAAAATGCATGGAGAAGAATTCTCTTTGAGTCCTTTCCATTATGTGTGTGAGCTCAGGAGTCCTCTCCATGTATTTTACTGCTGGTTTGGAGCACAGCGTTGGAATCAAAGTGAGTATGAAGATAAAAATGACAAAACTGGACTCGGCATCCCTTACCCTATACACCGCCTTACTCTAGTTTGGGGGTGTTTCGGAGCTGATAGACTTCCTTAAATACTGGTGACTAGAGATGAGCGAACGTGCTCGAAACGAGCACTGTACCGCTCGGCTCCCCTGCGCAGCATGGGCGCTGGCAGCCACTTCGTCCTCCTGAGGAGGACGGAAGCGGCTGCCGGCGCCCATGCTAGCGCAGGGGAGCCGAGCGGTACAGTGCTCGTTTCGAGCACGTTCGCTCATCTCTACTGGTGACTCATGTTTCAGTCACCATAATCTGCTTATTATACAGGTCAAGGACTGGAGGTAAGATGTTACATAGTAACATAGTTTATAAGGCCGAAAAAAAGACATCTGATCGTCCAGTTTGAGCCAGAGGAAGGCAAAAAAAAACCCAATTTTCCCCACTTTAGGGAAGCTATTAGGTGCGCTTGAACTGCCTTGGGAAAGGTGTTAGAACAGCATTGTAACAATAGGTGACCCCTCCACCTCTATTCAAGCTCGGTTTTTTGGATTTGACAGCTTTTTTTCACATCTGTTTTGAACCATTTCTCCTTTGTATCTAAGGCTGAGTCCACATGACGTGACGTTTTTGTGCCATGCATGCGAACCTCTATGTCATCAAACGAGTGTTCTTTCTCCTTAACCACCTAACTGTTCTTTCCGAGTCCAGGTCGGGCAGTGTGAAAAGTAGCTAACTGGAGGGGGGACGGCTGCTTTAGATGGTGATATCTCCTCAATGGTAGCAGCTAGAAACATGCAACTGATCTTGTCTGAAAGCTGACAGTCCAGCCTTTAATGCAAGACCAAACAGCTAAAGTTTGGTTTAAGAAACAGAGGAGAAATCACTGTTAGAAATCAAGTTGGGAATAATTGCGAGTGAAACCTGTTTTTACTTTCATTTTCAGCTGCATTCACAGCATCCCGATTTCTATCAGTGATATCTTCCTCTGTCCTGAACATATTGCTGTCATTTTGGTATTGAAAATTGGTATTGAAAGCTTGGAATGTCTGCTTTCAAACAAGATCAGTTGCATGTTTCTAGCTGCTACTATTCAGGAGGTAGCAGCATCTAAAGCAGCCCTCCCCCTCCAGGTAGCTACTTTTCCCACTGCTGGTGCTCCACTCTGGCAAAACAGTTAGGGGGTTAAAGGGGTTGTCTCACAAAAAATATTCTACAGTATTTAAAACAGCACCTGAATTGGTATACTTTGTAATTGCATGTAATTAAACATTTATAATAGCTGAGTTGGCCGCACATGCTCAGTTTCATCCTTCAACTGCCTCCTGAGCTGTGATAGGGAGAGCTGAGACATGCCTCCTGAGCTGTGATAGGGAGAGCTGAGACACGCCTCCTGAGCTGTGATAGGGAGAGCTGAGACACGCCTCCTGAGCTGTGATAGGGAGAGCTGAGACACGCCTCCTGGGCTGTGTTAGGGAGAGCTAAGACACGCCTCCTGAGCTGTGATAGGGAGAGCTGAGACACGCCTCCTGAGCTGTGATGGGGAGAGCTGAGACACGCCTCCTGAGCTGTGACAGGGAGGGCTGAGACACGCCTCCTGAGCTGTGATAGGGAGAGCTGAGACACACCTCCTGAGCTGTGTTAGGGAGAGCTGAGACACGCCTCCTGAGCTGTGATGGGGAGAGCTGAGACACGCCTCCTGAGCTGTGTTAGGGAGAGCTGAGACACGCCTCCTGAGCTGTGTTAGGGAGAGCATGGACACGCCTCCTGAGCTGTGTTAGGGAGAGCATGGACACGCCTCCTGAGCTGTGTTAGGGAGAGCATGGACACGCCTCCTGAGCTGCAGCAGAAAGGACTTGAGCTGGATATAAATCTAGCAGAGCAATGAATGAGGAGATCTCTGGATCCATGCCATTTGTTGAAGTGAGACAACCCCTTTAAGATGTAGGTTCTGAGTCCAGACCAAAGATGTTGGCCATACGAGTGCCTACTCACCAGGATATAATTCGAGTGCGTCTCGTTGTGCCCTGAATTCAGATCCATATACAGGGCGTGGATAGCGATGGTATACGTGGGGGGCACATCAATAAAGACGCGACAAGCAGGGAAACCTGACTTTGGCTGCACTGGATTCCTGATGTCGCCTTGCATCCCAAATAATTGGACGTCACAGTCTGCAAGAGGCACAGAAATGAATGACAGTTAGATGTATTGGGTGCAGAGGTCGCAGTAATGCACGGGCCCTGAAGCTTGAGGGGCCAAAAGGCTTCTATGCCATATAAGAAAATGCCGGTATTATAAATGGCATAGAATTTGCATTAGAGCCCAGGAGCATTATATCACAGACCACCCTTACCGTAGCCCACCCCTTGCTGAGGAGCCAATACATACAATGCTTTATAGCCGGATATAAGGCAGTAGTTTACCACTAAGCTTTCCTGCAGCCCTGATTACAGATTTTGGAATGACCGCCCCGTGTGTGCCCCTAGACCAGGCACCTGCTACATATGGGTTGTCACAGAGCGGAATTATTTTCAAGGTATCCCTAGTGAAAGGTTGTCCATTGCCGCTCTAATACCTTGGTGGTAGCTTTCCGTGGCTGATTTGCTCCAGTATGCCAGTACAATACCGTTACCAGGATGAATTTGGCGCTGCCTCACTGTCAGGGTGTTCGACCTCGCAATCATGGTCACCGATGAAAGCCGGGTACATGACTTTCTCCACATGGCTCTGCCGTAAAACAGCACCAGCTCCTCTATGGTCAATAGATGAAAGAGTGCAATGTTATATGATATATACAGTCTTGTGTCAGACTGGTAAAATATTACTGCAAGGGTTCTTATTGTACGGATCGGAGTGGACAAAATTGTCTATGACCAGCTAAGTGGACATAGCACACATTTAAAGGGAGTCTGTCAGCAGTTTTGACCATGCTAAACTGCTGACAGCACTAGGCAGGGGCTGAGGGGGGCAGGACAAACATACATTTTGTGGAACTTATATCATATAGTGTAATGAGAATATGAACTTTTGTTCCGCCAGATTCTGATCCTTGGGTGCACTGGAGGCGGAGCTTCTCTGCGTAGAGCTTCTTAGTCCCTCCCCTCTGCTTTAAGGGACAGCTGTAGCATCCAACCAGGAGCTGTGACTGGGATTAGAGGGAATGAGAGTAAAGCAGCTCCATGCAGAGAGCACTTAACCTCCATTGCACCTTAGTGCTGTCAGCAGTTTAACATTGTCAAAACTGCTGACAGATTCTCCATAACACATTGGCTACGGAGCCATAAATGAAAAAAATAGGGAAGACACTGATATTAGTTCTTGTAATCTTCATTGAGGAAACCTACTGGCGGTGCAGTTCAGGGAACTGGAGAGGACTTTGACAACAACCACTTCTCCGAGTGGACGTCCAATTGAGAAGATACAGTCCTTTTCAAGAATTCCAGTCATATTTATGACTCCGGATGAGTTGGTGAAGAGACGGCCGCAGACATCTGCGGGAGACAATGAGACTGATGAGAGGAAGCGATCTCCGCTACAGAAAATTCATGCACACAGGTGAAAAGGGTCACCAACTTTTTGCAAAATTCTTGATATGTCATAGAGACAGATGAAAAGATTAGATCGGTGGCGGTCTGAGCGGCGAAGCCCCCACAATCCCTAGAACGAGGGTCTGAGCACCAAGGCTGCCACAATCCCTAGAATGAGGGGAGAGAAGCACATGGACAATACAGTCTCTCGCCTCGCTGCAAGATACCGGCTCCATAGCAGTCTATTCATCTATCCATCCTCAGTAGCAAGGAGGGAGAGGGTGCAATATCCGCATGTCTTTCTCTCCTCGTTCTCGGGATCGATGGGGATCTCAGCACACAGACCCTAAGCCTATGTCTATGAACATTTGACTTTTGGTTCCTTGACTATCACCCTAAAGTGGTTTTCCTACAAATTAAAAAAATCTGGATTAATGCACACCACTATTTAATTATATCAATGGAAAAAGCTGCTCTCTTGTAACGCTTGTAGATAGGGACAGACACGGATATTGAGCCCTGACCTGGAACCCAGCCCACTTTCCCTACCTACTTGCAATTCAAGCCCTAGGTAGCAAGACTGCAACTGGTCGACGGTCCCTATGCTATGAAGGTGCAGAGACAGACAAACACCAGAAGATAAAAGCAACACAAAGGGATAGTCGTACGAAAATAGGTCAGAACCAGGCGGACAACGCCGTACAAAAAGGAGAGACAGAGAGTAGTCAAAAGACAAGCCGGTATCAGACCATACCGTACAGAGGGCACGCCCAGTATAGGAGTTATATACTGACTGATTGGTGTCTGACAACAATATTCTGAAACTGAGCACTGATACAGGAGTGCTGAAACCAGTTACCATTTCCACCGTCTCCATCCATGTGCTTTGGAAGGTCTCCTGGTCTTTCAGACATTGGCACTGCTTTAAAATGAGGTCCCTGGTTAGGGGCAACAGATATCGGTGGTGGGGTGGGTGTCACGTCTGGCTGTGACGTCTGTGTGTCCAAGCGGCAGGGATTCTCCGAGCATCCTCTCAGGGTTATGGGTTTTGGGGAGTTGAGGCAGAACGTGGGGCTCACTTGCTGATGGGTCTTGGAATTGATGCAAAACTCCTGACGTCTCTGAACGCCATTTCCGCATGTAACCGAGCACTGCAGACAAGAATATACTGATTACAGAGAGTTGTATCATCCCTGATGGGCTCACTGGACTGGACCCAAATTCACAACCCAAATCCAAGCCTTGAAATTGCATTCCCAGCCCCAATAACCGGGATCACACCAAACCCTGTTATCGCATGGTTCATGGTTGCTCCGTACCTGAGTCCAGGCCGCCACGTCCCATGTGTAGAAACAGCTGCCGATAAAGCAAGGGATGACAGATAGAGGTCTCTCCTGAGATGGACAAGACTCCGCATCTACTTCATTCTCGGCTCCAGCCGTCGTCTCCATACATGACACCTTCTGCTTGGATACGCCATACCCACAAGCTGCAGAGCACGGGCTGACTTCTAATACTCGCCATCTTGTAGTCAATGAGAAGATGACAAATATTCCAATCAAGATGTCTACCTATAGACTACATGGAGACCTCTGAAATATCTAGCCTCATTATTACCTTTCATATTTTCAACTGGTAACCCCAAGGCTTGTTTTTCGGGTCACCCGGCCTTCACTGGACAACCATGAGGAGTGCAGACCAAGGCTTACAGTGCTGCTATACGTACAAGAACTCATGAAACCCCCCTGTAGCTAGTAAATTGTAGCTATTTTCATGTAATTATCCTTGAAATATAAAGCTGATATGGGTGCACATGGCCAGCTTAAAGGTCATCTGTCAGCAGTTTTGTACCTATGACACTGGCTGGCCTGTTACATGTACACTTGGCAGCTGAAGACATCTGTGTTGGTCCCATGTTCATATGTGCCCACATTGCTGAGAAAAATGATGTTTTATTATATGCAAATGAGCCTCTAGGAGCAATGGGGGCGTTACCATTACACCTAGAGGCTCTGCTCTCCCTGTAACTACTGCACCCTCTGCACTTTGATTGACAGGACCAGGCAGTGTAACCATCATCACACCTTACCCTGCCAATCAAAGTGCAGCAGGCGCAGAGAGAGCAGAGCCTCTAGGTGTAATGGTAACGCCCCCGTTGCTCCTAGAGGCTCATTTGCATATATTAAAACCTCATTTTTCTCAGCAATGCGGGCACATATGAACATGGGACCAACACAGATGTCTTCAGCTGCCGAGTGCACATGTAACAGGTCAGCCAGTGTCATAGGTACAAAACTGCTGACAGATGCCTACTAAAAGTTAAGGCCACAGTGAATTTACTTAATGTTGTATATCTTGCCTTGTATCCGTCTCATGGAGGGGTGGCGTATCTCTAGGTTATGGCATCACTTAAGAATCATGGGGGTAATTGGGACTCACTACCAATCCTGAAAAGGAAGGGGGCGCTGCACTGCAAAGAGGCAATCGCTGCTCAGCCAGGTGGTCGGGGGGCGCCACTGTGCAGAGAAAAGATAGAAGGCGACAAAGTGACACTATGGGGGTCTCAGAGGTCAGACCCCCACCAACTATAAAGCGATGGCATATTCTAGCTATATACCATAACTTTATGAGATGGGAAATCTCCTTTAAATCTTGGGACCTGCTCAGCTACCGGATCACCCCCATTCACAAGGAAACCAATGCTGATCAAAGATGTTCATTATAAAATCTCATTTGCACAATATTCTGTATTTGTATGACATGTACCTCGGGGGGCACGGTTGTTGGTTGCAGGGTTCCTGCTCTTGAGGATGAGGTAAATGCTGACATTCATTGTCTGAAACTATTGTTTCTTCAGCTTCTCCTTCCTGGGCGGCTCTGGTGCAGTACAGGACTCTCTGCAAGACACCCCCTCCACAACTTACACTACAGGATCCTGTTTTATAGCGCCACCTGGGGGACAAAATGGCAGCACAACATTGGAAAAGATTTGAGGTAACCTTCATAGACTTTAGCTTATCTGCAAGATGCCATAAATGTCGGAAAAATGCAGGTCCAACCTCCGAGACCCTCACCTATCTCCAGAAAGGGGATCTCTCCTGTTCCTGCTGGTGAGGTGGCTGCTGCATCCAAGCGGAGAATGAACGGAGAGGTGGCTGCACATGTGCGTGGCTCTCGCCATTACTTTCAATGGGAGCTAGCATACTTGGCTACTCCTCATTCATTATCTGCATGGATGCAACAGCCAGCGACCGCATCAGCGGGAATAAGAGGGGTCAGGGGACCCCTTTTTTAGAGATAGGTGTTGGTTCCACTGGTGGGACAACATGAGCTGCCAAAAATGTCTAAGATTGGAATATAGCTTTAAACTGATTGTGTATGCAGGCTTTACCTCGGACAGCACCATTGTCAGCCATATTAGGTGAAAGGTTGACCTTATCCCTAATTTTAAGAGGTGATGTGAGGATCTGTGCTGGGAGTCTCTGTCTACAGGCAAAGAAGGAAGTGGGGAATCAACCTCAAGATCATGGTAAGGAAATGGATGGGCAAACGACCATCAGTCGTGAGGTGGTCACGGAGGTCTCGTGGAGCCATTTAGCACCAGAACGTTGACCCAATTCAATTATGGCTGTAGGACCCCCTTCCCTGACCGTAAAGGGCAGTCAGTCTGAATCATTGTAGACAGCTTGTCTCCTGGGCATTATTACCGGACAGGGCAGGGCTCCACGGCACACTCTTTGGTAGAGTTTGGACGAGGGCTTTGGCTGCACTTGGAGTGAGGTAAGCGATGGGCAATGCCCTTGTCCTTCCTCACACAAGCCACAGACAGCGGTATTATTCCTCCTCCACAAGTCACGGGACATGGGGACAACTCATTTACTTCCCATCTACGGTGAAAAAGAGAAAATTCTTAAGAATAATAAACCACGTGTCAATTCTAAAAATGGTTATAGCTGGAGTGACGCATAATAGTAATAAATAATAAGTATTAAAAAAAACTTTTCACACCTGTGACTGTATGCTGGTGGTCCTCATAAGCCCTGTTATAGCAGGGGAGAACCTGGACCCGCAGAGAAATGATTTCTTATTGTGCCAGTATTAAAGGAGTTGTCCAAAATCAACTAAAAACTGGGCAATGCTAGAAAATGGCATAAAAAAATTAAAAAAGAGGCATTACTTACTAGTTATTGGCTGCCGCTGTCACATCACCACATTAGCAGGCATCCCCAGCGCGGTGGCGCTGGAGCAGCTGGGAATCCAATAGGTAAGTAATGCCTTTTTTATTATTATTATTTTATTATTTTATGTTAACAAATAACCCTTTTAAAGACACTTACAAACACTGAAAATGTAAAAAACCTTGTCACTTGGACCACCTGAAAACACCCACAAAACACCCCAGAATGCCCACAAACTGCACACTTTGGGGCGGGGCTTATATTAGCCCAGTCCCTTTTCAGGCCTAATTTGAGCGATTGTCCTGGTGACATCAGGATATGCTTTAAGGTGGCCAGGCATGGACAGTATTTAGGTGTCTTGCTCTCCGATAACCAATGTGCCAAGAAAGAGGCGCTTATCATAGAATACCTCCATCATATCTCTATACCAAATCTCTTACCAGTGCGCCAAGATCTTTGGTGGATTGGCTTTCTGGGCCCAAGGCTGGTTTAATGCACATAACTCTGCAATATAGTGCTTAAAGGCTATGGACACCTTTGGGGGTATCTTATTTTTATTACTGTACTCATTTTGAGCTTAAAAACATTTTCAATTGGTCTTTATTAAAAATGTTGAGCCCTTTTCTCTGTGCAGCCTTGAGTTTCTCTAGTAGCAGTCTCTGAATTTTCACTCTGTTCCATCAGGCAGCTCAGCTGACGGCTCCTGATCTCTGACCTCCTAAACACTCAGAATGTGGCTTAAATAAGTGTTTATGACCTTTTAGTAATTTAGAGATAAGGGTTATTAGGTGACTAGCACAAAGTGAAAGTGAAAGTACCATTCACACAGCTAGACAAACAGTTAAAGGGGTTAATACTTTAATACTGATGACCTATCCTCTGGATAGGTCATCAGTATCTGATCGGTGAGGGTCCGACATCAAGGACCCCCGCTGATCAGCAGTTCGAGAAGGTAGCGGTTCTCACAGTAGCACCATGGCCTTCCCACAGCCTTCCCTAGGCCATGTGATGACACTTTCATCGGTCACATAACCTAGGCGCACCTCAGCCCTGTAAAAGTGAATGGGGCTGAGTACAATACCAAGCACGGCCAGTATACAATGGACGGTGCTGTGCTTGGTAAGCAGGGAGAAGGTAGCGGGGATCCCGGGTGTCGGACCTCCACCGATCAGATACTGATGACCTATCCTGAGGATAGGTCATCCGCATTAAAGTCCTAGAAAATCCTTTATACCCTTTGTGACAAAATGGCTCAATATTTCTAATAAAGGCCAATTGAAAAAAAATATTTTTAGCCCCAAAATTAGTAAAATGCAATCATACAAAAATTGCACCTGATGATGTACATAGCCTTTAAGTAATACTGTCACACTGCCTTATGGTGGTTGCATAATATTTCCATATCATGTCCAAATAATATAGTATAGTTAGAAGTGGCAAATTTAATATAAATATGTAGGATTTCATTACTCTGGAGGGCAGCTCTGGGGGCGACATGGCTTGTGCTGTGTCTCCGGCTTCAACGTTTGGTTACAGTTCTCCTCCAAAGTCTCCTCTTTGGCATAAAAGTCAACACAAAGATAGCGGAGCTCTGAAATACCTAAGAAAGTGATAATGTTATAAATCTATTAGAACATAAGAGACCATAAGTAAAAATGGAGACGTCTCGATATCCTCAGATTTACTCTCTATAGCTACGTAGCATCCTGGATAGTCCTGAAGACCTTGTCATCTTTAGACAGGTAGTTCCTAGTAGTTATGTTAAAGAGGACCTTTCACCGCTCCTGAGATGCCTCTTTTAATAGCTTCATGTATTCCCCATGTAATAACAATTCTGGAACATCTATTCTTATGTCTCTATGTTGTGCCATTCCTTTATTATTTCTACTAGAAGTTATGAATGAATTGCCAGCAGTCTGCAGTAAGGGGAGGTAACCAGTTGGGGGTGTGTACCTGCACAGACTGAAAATAGCAGCACTGATTGGCTAGAGTGAGTCTGTGCAGGTACACCCCCAACTGGTTACCTCCCCTCTGTACCCTTACTGCAGACTGCTAGCAATAACTTCTAGTAGAAATAATAAAGGAATGGCACAACATAGAGACATAAGAATAGATGTTCCAGAACTGTTATTACATGGGGAATGCATGTAGCTATTAAAACAGGCGTGTCAGGAGCAGTGAGAGGTCCTCTTTAAGGCTGATCCTCAAGTATGTGGACATCCAAGGATATCCCAAGGTGGTGTCAAAGTATTCAAGAAATAATTACTGACCTGTACCACAAGTGACAGAGCATTCACTCTGGACAGGACTCCACACGTAGACATCTGTCCTGTTGAATGAGGTTCCGTTGAGATGGATCTCGTTATTTATAACCTATGGCAAGAAAACAACCAACATCCAAAATCTACTCGCCATATAAAAAAAAAGAATTTCCCTCTTGAGCTTCAGCCGGAGGTGATACTCACCCTATCCCAGCCGACAGGACACACGCTGACCACACACTGGACCACGGTTGTTGGCCGCTCCTGCTCTAAGCAGTTAGAGTCATCGACTATGGCTTCCTGGCCCGACTGTGATTGCACGCAAGAAACGTTACGCTTCGCCAGGCCTGATCCACAGACCGCCGAGCAAGGGCCTGGCTCCGACACTTCCCACCTGTAAACAGAAAAGGTTTCATATCCCAAAGAAAGAACTGAATTCTGAATATTCGGTATCTAGCAACGGTATAAGAGTGTGGAGGAGTCCTCCCTCCTGTGTTTCTTATGTGAAAAATGTATATATCATCTGGGTTATTCTTATGTAACGTGATGGTGGGGGGTGGGAAAGAGAGCAGCCAGCCGCTGGGATAGTGGGGAGGTAAAGGACAGACGCCATGTTGGTAGAGAAAAGGTGCCATGGCTCGCCAGCATGGGCACATAAATTTATGATGATGTGTGAGGAGACCAAGGGACATGCTTAAAAGGAGACATAGTGTCTGGACACAGCATCCACCTCAGAGGTTCTAGGTGGCCATGGTGAGTCCACTCGCTTGCACACGGAAGCTATAGGGAGATGGTAGTGTGAAATGAGAAGGTCAGCCACCCCATTACTGCACCACTTGTGTGGCAAAAACTGAGCCTCTGCAATCCATGGGACTATCATAATGAGTGGTTTCACTGATATTTCCCCATCCCTAAAGTCACCACCTGGTTCACCACACTCTGTGCCAGTGTGCTCCATCCTCACCATGCCCCTGGCTCTACAACTGTATACGTCAAGACGTACTTAGCTCTGTTCTCTGATGAATCAGCTTTATACCAAAAATCCTAAATTCTATAAGCAGCTGCTTTAAAGAAATGTGCAATGTTTCTAGCGTAAAAATGACTTTTTACATTATTTTTCACTCCCACGTGCCCCCCTTGGTGCTGCCGCTAACTTGTAATCTGTGCAGACACAATCAGTCTTCTTCCCCCTCTGGCAGCTGACAGTATAGTTCCTTCTTAGTCTTCCTGTAGGAGGAATCTTCTCAGCTATACTGGCATCCTACTGCAGAGGCCGACAAGCAGGGCAGAAAGCTGTTTCGTGAGGAGAATGACTGAGCATGTGTGGCCAGCCATTAGCTGGACCTGCACATTGCTATACACCTTGAACACCAGGTGGCGCCTGACTATGCAACTAAATGACATAGCTCTTCACTATACTGTTTTTTAACAGGATGTAAATGGCAAATATTCTTCATTTTTATGAAGATTAATTTGATTTAATAGTGGGACAACATTTAAATTAAGAGGATAATAGACTGCCTTCTCCACCCATCCCCCCACTATTACCATCTGCAGCCATTTTTTATTTTATTATTAATAGCATTTAGTATAGGATGCAGCAGGAGAGCAACTTTACCAAAGGGGCAAAAGCGGATCCTTCACCGTCTAAGCGACTCAACCAACTCGTCGTCACCATATTTTTATTGCTGTCTACAGATGTCACACCAGTTGCTCCGACCGTTCCAGGAGGAGGGGATTTGGAAGAAGTTATAGAGTACATGGGGAGTCAAAAGTCTCAGGACACCCTTTTATTTCAGAAACGAAACGGAAAATAAAATATCTGAATACCCCAGCAAGTAAAAGGTGCGGGGGGGGGGGGGGGCTATTTTTTAGGCTATGTCTGGAACAAGGCCGCCATCTTGAAAGCCACCATATTGGAGCAAGGGCAAATTTTTTCCAATGGTAAGGGGGGGGGGGGTCATGTAGCATATCAAAGAAGATCAGAATTTTCTCAGAAATCGATTGGTGCAATCAGATTTGCAATATCTCTTGTGGTTATCAACAACAGGGAATGTTCCCTGTGATGCACAGCTATTTGACGTCCCTGGTGCTGAACACAAAACTTTGAAGTTTTTAACTTTGTGTTGTTAACTTTTGAACCACAAGAGATAATGCAAATCTGATTGAACCAATCCATTTCTGAGAGAATTCTGGTCTTCTTTGATATGCTGCATGACTATGTTCCCATTGGGAAAAATGTGCCCTTGATCCAATATTGTGGTTTTCAAGATGGCGGCCATGTTCCGGGCATAGCCTAAAAGATAGGCCCCTCCTCACCCGTGGGGTATTCAGATTCATTTTCCCTTTCGTTTCTGAAATAAAAGGGTGTCCTGCAACTTTTGACTGTGTTTCTGTAGACAAGGCAGTCATGTAATAAATAAACTATAGTATTGGGAAGCTGCTGCATAAAACCAGTCCTCTCGAATGCATCCCTTTTTATTTTAGGGTGTACCTTGCAGGACAAGCCTCTGGGTGACAGGTAGTGAAGGCTTCAGGTCTCGGTGTGTGGGCACAGTAGCGGTCAGATACAATGGTCTCCACATCTTGTTGCTTTTGGACACAGTGCACTGTCCTGAGCATGACACCACCACCACAAGAGACTGTACATGGAGAAGACGCCTTCACATCCCACCTAGAGATGATGAAAAAGTCAACGTCCTGCTCAACAAAGTCTTCAAAACTCTCCAAACTATAGAGTTAAAGAGGACCTTTCACCGCTCCTGACATGCCTGTTTTAATAGCTTCATGCATTCCCCATGTAATAACAATTCTGGAACATCTATTCTTATGGCTCTATGTTGTACCATTTCCTCTATTATTTGCACTAGAAGTTATGAATGAATTGCTATTTGTCTTCAGTAAAGGAACAGAGGGGAGGTGACCAGTTGGGGGCGTGTACCTGCACAGTCTGACTCTAGCCAATCAGTGCTGCCATGTTCAGACTGTGCAGGTACACGCCCCCAACTGGCCACCTCCCCTCTGTTCCTTTACTGAAGACAAATAGCAATTCATTCATAACTTCTAGTGCAAATAATAAAGGAATGGCACAACATAGAGACATAAGAATAGATGTTCCAGAATTGTTATTACATGGGGAATGCATGAAGATATTAAAACAGGCATGTCAGGAGCGGTGAAAGGTCCTCTTTAAACTACATACCTTGGGGGGCAAGGATCATTTCCACAGGGCTCCTTGGTGGGTCTAATAAAATCAGAATCATTACATAACTTGGCTTCAACCATCTCTTGGAGCGTATGGTCGAAGCATTCATGAAACACCATCTGGACACCTGGAGGGAGGAGAACATTCGCCTTAATGAACCGCGACTAAAAAATGCAAATATTAATACCTCATACCTTATTCATACCTCCTCCACAAGTGGCTGAGCACGGTCCCTGCACCGATATCCATGCATAAGAATGGTCCTCCTTAGGAACATAATAACTGTAAGCAACGTCTGGATTGGTAATGTCTCCGTATTCTGGACCATATTTTCTGAAAACCTACAACAATAAACCAAACGTATGCCCATCTCAATAGTTATTGTTGTGGTGCGTCCATTTCATCTCGGGTCATAACGAATCTTACCTGTATTTCTATCTCAGAGGTGGTTGGGCCATCAATGCTGATTCTTTCCTGATGAGGAAGCTTCTCAGGCGTAAGGAACAGTCTATACTCTATCCGATCATCTTCCAAGACCGAGGGATGGGTGACATTCAGGGAGATACTTTTCTTTCCAGCTGCAATGTACTCGCCATTTTTCTTAACAGCTGTGCAAAAATTTTAAAAAAATGGCTGAAACTTAGAATTTCTGCACTTGCAAAATCAGTTTTCAGGTACGTTATGGGTTCATGTCCATAAGGAATGGTGGAATTCCTAATGAAGTGACTGCATGCTTCACGACCCCAACTCAAGATGTCGAGCATGGACTACTGTAGTCTGCCTGATGGACTGTGTTTAGTATAGATATGATGTTGATTGCCTAAAGCTAGGGACATTCTTTGTAGGACCTTCTACGCCTTTGGAATAGTTGATAGGACACTAAGTATCACAAGCCCTTGTTCTGAACTCCAACCCTCACATAACATAGCAACATAGTAACAGTTCGGCCTGTTATCCTGCAGGTTGATCCAGAGGAAGGCAAAAAAAAAAAACCTGTGAGGTAAAAGCCAATTTTTCCTCACTTTAGGGGGAAAAAATTCCTTCCCGACTCCAATCAGGCATCAGAATAACTCCCTCTCTAGTAACTATAACCTGTAATATTATTACCTCCAGAAATACATCCAGGCCCCTCCTGATCTCTTATAGTGAACTTACCATCACCACCTCCTCAGGCAGAGAGTTCCATAGCCTCACTGCTCTTACCGTAAAGAGTCCTTACTCTTAGTCCATTACTTAGTCATCGAAGACTAGAGGCTTGACACTAAGGGTTTGTAGGACTTCTTTGCTTACCCAAATGTGTGAAAAGAGGCTTGCGGTTGGTCACTGTGATCATCATAGAACCCTCAGGAAGTGTTAAAAAAGTGACGTACGCTGCAACACAACAAATTGTAAAGTATAATACCCGAAAATTCAATGTTTCTTTCTATGATGATGTAACATTTAGAACATATCCAAAAGTCTTCCAAAGGATTAGGTCCAGAGGGGTCTGATCAGGGGTTGCCCAGATCTATTACTGGTGACCTGCAAAAGGCCATCCCTTTTTCCAGTCATTAGTATGCCAGCAACTACAACTGGTGTCCGATATGGTGGAGAGAGTTGGCGTTATGAATCAAAAAATGGAAGAGGATGTCCCCTTCATCTACACAACCATGCGGTAGAACCTATACACACCACCATGAAAGCATTGTAATAAATAAAAGACGTTGCGGCTCATCATAAGTTTCTTATCACTCACCACCAGCTTTCCCTTCGGTGAAGGCTCCGCTGACTTTGCTGCAGGTAGTGTTGTCTCCACCACATACCCTGCATTGGTCCATCACCATCCCAGAATCCATGACTCCATCACAGCCAAAGACCTGAGCAAGACACCTGCATTACACACAGGGTAATTTCATAAGAATCTCTTCCCACCTAGGTACTCCTATAGTGTCATTACATGGTACATATCCTACAGGCTTACTCAATTGAGCCCATATTCTGCTTCTAAATTTGGCAATGTCCAGTTTGTAAGCAAGGGTTGTACTGAGAGTCTTTTTGCTGGGACCCCACTTTGGAAGTGTTAAATGGGCAACTTATCATCGATTTAGATGTTCCTCACTACCATGCCAGAGGGCCATGAAAGTTCCTCCACCATCAACACCATTTTTGCCCTGAATTAGCCTACGTGTTGATCCCAATCTGTCACCTATGATCCCAGGCCTATGTGAGTCGAGCTTGCAATGCATCAATACTGCATGACATGTTCCCAGCATACTTTATCCCGCAATATGGGGTTTATTTTTCTGGTTCTCACCTTACATCTCCCCTCTATGCACAGCTTGAAAGCAGCATCTGTCTCCGCGCTTGTCTCACACCGAGTACCATCCGTAAAAGCGTCTCCTCGTTTCACCATGAAGTTCTGCCCCTCAGCACGGCACATGTGTTGGCACAATGTGTCTCCTGAAGAACAGTACAAGCAGGGTTTGGTACCAAGGTGTGCTGAGAGCTCCACCCCTGATGGAAATTCAGTCAAACTGTTTTGGTCCCCGTACACTTAAAGGCTATGTACACCTTCATAGGCAATTTTCTTTTTATGATTGCATTTTACTCATTCTGGGCTAAAAATAATTTTTTCAATTGGTCTTTATTAAAAATATTGAGCCGTTCTGTCACAAAGGGTTAATCGTCTAGCTGTGTGAATCATACTTTTTACTTTCACTTACTGCTGGTCATGCAATTAGCCTTATCTCTAATTTACATAAATACTTCTTTAAGCCACATTCTTATCAGTAAGATAAGAATTGAGCTTTATTAAGGTTAAAGAGCAGAGATAAGAAGCTCGTCAGGTGAGCTATCTGACAGAGAGCAGATAGAAAATTCAGATCCTGCTACTAGAGCATCTCAGTCCTGTACAGAAAAAAGGGCTTCATATTTGTAACAAAGACCAATTTAAAAAAAAAATGATTTTATTTCAAAATGAGCACATTGCAATAATTAAAAAAAAATGCCCCCAAAGGTGGCCATAGCTTTTAGCATAGCTTCTTTGGCCACGAGAATCAGAAGGTTTGTCCAGCATTGAAATTGTTTGTATGCAGACCGTTAAAGGCTACGGACACCTTTGTACCTTTTTTTTTTTTGTTCATTTGCTTCCTATATGCTAAAGCAACTTTGTAAGTAGTTCCCATCACCATTTTGCTGCTGTGAAGTCTGTGAAACTCCTTCACATAGCTGGCTGTCCTGCTGAACCAGACATAAAACTGTCTGGCTTTCTCTGCGCTCTCACTGTTCTCCCCTTCCCTTCTCTCAGTGTTGTAGAAAGCAACAAAGAGTGGGAGGAGGTTGCACACAGCAGATAAGAGAGATGGAGAGGAGGGTAAGCATCCAAGGAGGGCAACTCGCACAGGTTGTAGGAAAGCAGTTTGCAGGAGGAGAATCACAGAAGAGAAAGCATAGCACCTGTAGCAAACTCTACAGGGGGGGAGGAAAATGACATACTATATTCCTCAACATCAGTGATTATCAGTACTTGGCAGAGCTAGTCCATGAGAGAGCTAGTGAAGGTAGCAGCATCCTGGACACACAGATCTCACATCTAACATGAATTACTGGGAGGGACACACTACATGAGAAGTCTGCAACTAACAGTCGACTGCAAATTGCATATCATGGGAGTCTGAAAATGAATGAAAGACTAAGACATAGTGGAACTTTTCTTTTAATTCAGGATAAGCACTAAGATTTGTATAAATCATTTGTCCATATCAGAGGTGTCCATAGACTTGGTCATTGGTACAAAGGTATAAGGTACTGTAGGTGCCAAGCATGGGGCTTTAAACCTGGCTTGTGTCCAGCAATAGGGCTATGCTACAATGCACCAGGGTGGCAGATGGCCTGTGTCCTAGGGGGACTATAGATGTGATCCATTAGGACTCAGGATTATGTAGCAATGTTTTGTAGACCTGGACATCAGAGATAAGGACCGTTACTGCTGGACATGGTAGAGACATTACAGTTTCTCACGTGCTAAAGTGAAGACCTTAGAAGACATTTTCCTCACCGTGTGCAAACCCAGCCACCGACGTCCAGCGGTAATAGGAGGCTTGACCTTGGGAGAGGAAAAGCGGTTTATCATCAGTGGCCGAACATTGCCGTGTCATGAACTCCAGTTGGGTTGTGTCACAGTCCTGAAAGAACAAAAAACATGTCATTTGATACAGCAATGGTCTCCAACCAGAGGTTTTACAGTCGCCCAGCATGACCTGACAGTATAAGGGCCACCTCTTCAATACAATATATAGGGTATAAATGCAGTAAAGCAAGTGGATATTCGGTGACCTACCTGTGTATTACACATTTCGGCCTGAAGACTCGGTCCTTCACAGTTACGACCACCAAATGCAGGTCTGTGGGAAGGAGAGCAGAATAGGAATGAACCATATAGTACCATATCTTTCCCTAAAATTACATAGGTACTAAAGGTTAAAGGTTTTTTTTTTTTCTAGAACTAGAATATTGATGACCTTTCCTTACCTATCAGATTGTCTCCCAGCACCCCCAGCTGATCAGCTGACTAAAAGGAACCACGCTACCAAAGCTCGTGTGACGCATCCCTTTCTCTATATTTCTACTAGTGGCTGCATCTGTTATTGCAGCTCAGTTTCATTCAAGTGAATGGAACTGAGGTGCAATACCAGACACTACCACTAGCAAAAGTATGGCACGGTTCTCCTTCAGTCAGCCAGAAGCATCATTTTTGTAGTCCTGGAAAAGACCTGATGGAAGCAAAGTCCTGCATATAGTCATCACATGACATTGGTGGGTTACTGATGTTAGACCCACATGAATATTCCCCCAGAATTGATCTATGGAAGATGTCTCAGAAGATCGGGGATGGAAATCTATCACCAACAGCACTGGATGTGCTAAAAAGCTCCATGTTATCTTCAAGGCTAGTATCATCTTCTCATATGTCTATGAAAGTGATTTAGTTTAGACAAGAAAAAGGATGTTCCCAAGGTGATCATCCCCTTTAATTAGTGTGTTACCTTGGGTTGTTGCATTGACGTTTCCTGGCGATTACTCCTCCTCCACAACTGCGTGAGCAGGAAGTAAATCCGCTCCAGCTAGACCAGACTCCATGGACCACTGAAACTGGATTCAGTTCCTCTAGAGAAGTACAGCAACCCTTATGACACCACTGAGGAAAGAACATAAAGGAATTACTGGATGCAAGAATCACTCCTTGTATGTACTAGTTCCACACTTCTGTTCACCCTATAGACCAGTGGTCTACTACTTATGGCTCGCCAGCTGTTGCAAAGTTACAGCTCCTTGCATGGCCGGACATACTTACCAATGATGAGTTGGTAAAATCAGGGCATCCAAGCCTCCCTTGGGAACGCCCTGGCCCTGAACCAGGAACACTTACTTATAGGCATTGTTTAAGTTAGCCCCTCCCATTTTCATCTTGGGACTGTGTAACGTAATGTGAATTCAAAATATTTGAGAATGAGTAGGCTTACACATGCTAAGTGAATAAATATATTTACTAAGTTTGTTAAATATAAGATAAAACAGAAATCACATTCACAATAGTAAAAAGTAAATAATCATGGCCATGAAATATGGGGTGGGTCTCCGGTCACCATGTCGTAGCACTGACGGCCACAGTCTGGTTGGTATAGGGCTTTATGAGTAATGCACCGGCTGTGAAATTGCTAAATATTACCTTGTTCTCTCCACATTCTGTGCCGTCCAGGAGTGGGACAAGAAGACGGTTGCAGCTGGTCCGGTCTTGTTGACTGATGTGACAGGAGAGGACACTGCACATGTCCTACAAGAAACAGGACACTACTAAAGAGAACACCGAAAAACTATTTTTTGCACTCTGAAAACTAATAGGTAGATATGATATAAAGTAAAAGTGAACATTGGGCCATATTAAAAAAAAGGAGGCATATGTAGTGGAGAAACATTTGACTGCAGGATCTGACTACACAGGGTTTGTAGTCTGTAACCATGGAGACTCATAGACCAGCATAGGATCTGTCTACACAAAACGGTAGGAGATTTTTATTAAAAGACTTTTTGCATAGTTTTTATATTTTTTAATTTTAGATGCACCAGAACAATGTAAACAACCGTTTGTAAAAGTAAAAAGTCTCCCTACCAGATCATTATGAGAAAACGTGCAGGCCAGGGCTGAGCTACCGAATGCGATTTTACATTGTTCGTCCGCTCCGTAATACAGACCAGGCTTCCAGCCGGGAATACTGCTTTCTAATGCTGGGAGGTCATCAATACAGTTTGCTTGGTCACTGCTGCAAGGAAATAAAGACAGAGATTTGAAAGAGGGAACGAATCAAACTAATATGTAGCAGAGCTGGGTGAAACCACTTATAACAAATCAGGATGTCATGAGTTGGGCCAAGAGATTGTTTTCCTTCGGGGTCAAGTTCTAGGTACCTGAGAAACTGAAGGAACTGCTCTCGACTACAATCCGACCACGTGAGGTGGACACTGTTGTGACTTCCCTCAGCCGACATGATTTTCCCACTGCCACTGCAGCTGTTCCCTGTGCCGTCATGATTTATTCCAAAGCTACGAGCAAAAGGATAAAAAAAAAAAAATATCAAGAAGACCAGGACAAGCCCAAAAAATCTGAGGGCTCATGCACGTAGGCGTTCCGTGCGTTGAGGACAGCAATTTGCGGTGCCCAATGCACGGGCAACATCCATGTGAATCCTGCACATGGGTCCAGACCCATTCAACTTGAAAGGATCCGTGGTCCGTCCGGACGGAGGCACAGACAGAAACCCCACGGAGGCACTCCGTAGTGTTCCCGTGCCTGTGTTTCGCACCAACCACAGCATATGAGCCACGTGTGAACATGCCCTTGCATTTGACTTGTCATTCCCATGTATTGATCTTGCCTCCAGCTCGTAACATTTGTTACCTGTGTCCAATTTCGTGGGCTACGGTGATCCCCAAATCAAACCCCGTGTCTTCGGTAATGACGCAACTCCAGGAAGAGGAGCAGGCACCGCCTAACTGGGTGACACCACGTACTTGCTTGTTTCCATCAGGTAACTCAAGGTCAAACCTTCAAAAAGAAAATCTATATTTGTCAAATGTGTGGGGAGCGTTTCTTTCCAGATACAACGTGTTCAGAGGATTACTAATCTTCTCTGAAGTCTACACAGTAAGAGTCATTCACTCGTCATATGACTACTTCTGCATCTGGGTCAACTGATTTTAAAGGGGCTGCACAGAATTAGGAAAACCTCCTGGTGTCACAGCTCATATATTTACTTCAATACCAGACATAACCCATGGACTGGAAAAAATCCAGGATAACCCCTGGTTGCCCTGACTCTACTCTATCACTATCCCAATACAGTCATCTTAGCCTTAAAGGGATCTTTCATAATTAGCACCACAAGTTGCTGGTCAGCCTCAAGTGGAGCCAAGTTGCAATAGAAGACACAATCCATGGACGGGTGTGGAACTATTTATGGGGAAAAAATGTTTTCTAATCATGGACAAGAGAGACTGCAGTGGGATGGTAGTACAGTTGGGTTACAGGAACCAAGGTTGGAACCAGATTCAACAACGACGAAGATGAGCTAGGACACCACGATCTTCTTTATCAACCATGGGAAGATTTCTGAAGACCAATGGGTTGGTGGTAGAGTCCGAATGTGCAACCTGATCGAACAGGGACAAAGCGGACCTTGGACCACATGCTCTTCCTTGAACCATCATGAAAAGATTTCCAAAGGACATTACAAGATGTTTTTATACCTGGTGATGTAGAGGACCAGATCTGCGTGTTGTGGGTCAGAGTCACTGAGAGGATTCAGGGTTCTGCTCCACTGACAGACACTCATCAGGGAGGACATGAGGTTGGTGCCAATCTGGATGCCAGCCTGGTGAAAGAAGAGTTGGAAAAAAACATGGCGACACATCCTAATGTTTCTAGGTGGTTTTCAGCTTGACACTTGGCAGATTTAGCCAGGTAGGTCCTGCAGAAGACGACTAAGAATGGTATTCAAAAGTTACCTGCAAATTGTTACACAGTCCTTGAAAGACTGCATAGTCCACCCAACATGAATAAATGATTGATGGATAAATAATAGCCACAGGAAACTAAGCGTTCAAAATCTAGACAAGACTTCATTACCTCCGGCTCAGTCAGAATGATCATTTTCACCAGGTGGACACGAAGTGTGGCTCCAAGCGAGACGTCCCTCAGTAATTCTGACCCCTATGAAACAACATACAAAGCCTAAGCATCTCCATAACTTGGAAGAAGCCCTCAGGATAGGCCATCGGTATGAAAATCACACTATTTATAGGACAGTCATGCAAGTAGCCGGTGTTTCCCAGAAAAAGAGAACCGTCTCACTAGTGCCACCTATTGGAACAAGCTCTCTGTAAGTGTGTCTCCAACTGGATGTACGTATGGCTTGGCTATTTTCCAGAGTTATGTTCCAAGGTTTGGACTTTGATTTCTAAGGAACTACTTCCAACAAGTGGCGCAAGCAAGATGATTCGTTTTCTCTGCATACTTTTTTCCCAGGGATCATAGCCAAAAGGTCAAGGAGAGCCTGTACCTCCCCAAAACTAGGATAGTATTAAGACATAACCAAATGTACTTGCTGTAGTCTCTTCAAAATTAAGATCAAAGTATTTAAGGGTTTGGCTGGCTGGCTGGATAGGCAAGGTGTGAGACATCAGCCGCTATAAAACATTCACTACGTGGATGGATGGATTATATCCGTTTATCGAGATTTGATGAGCGTAACTTAAAGAAGAACTCCCGCAAAAAATTTTATACTCTGACCTGTTAGAAAGGTGCATGATATAATCTGTAGTGATTGTCATTTTCTTATCAGTGACTGTTTCTGTGAGTAAAAACCTCTCTTCTTATTGTAGCTGGGTCATGTGACCAACTCCCTGACCTCCAACTGACCCAGGACAGGAAGCCAGTAACTGCTCTATTCATTCCTATGGGAGCCTCACTTTCAGTCCTATAGGAATACATAGAGAATTAGACTTCCTGTCCACACATAAGTCTATGTGTTAGTTGATGGGTATAATTCCTAGTCACATGACACAGATGAGATACTTCAGGATGATATAAGTCAAAAATTCAGACACTGGTAAGAAGATGACATTCACTATAGATTACATCGTGTACATTTCTAGCAGGACATGGAATAAAATTTTTGTCGGGAGTTTTTCTTTAAGCTTTCTCTATAGACTGAAGACATCTCAAAGATGTGATCTCACAGGTTCCTTGAAAGGCTGCTTTCTCATTGTGAATGCTAATTCAACCTACTAAGTCAAATGGTGCTTCAACCAAGTCAACAAAATTCTTAAACATCAAATACACAGAACGTACGTACAATATTGAGGTTGGTAAGAATATATCTTTCTGTATCCTCCTGGTGGAACTGGTAGACATCGTGACCTACGACAACGAGAAGCTCCAAATGTTTCACCCCAAGGACATCTCTCTTCTGTAGCTTATGGACATGAGGAACGTTCAGTGGCTCTGCAAGGGGAGTAAAGAAGGGACAGAAAGTAATGTTCTAGGGTCAAAGTAATGTTCTAGGTTCAGTCACATATGGTTTAACGCAGTATTCTCCAACTTGTGGCTCTCTAGTTGAAGCAAGCTTGGAGTTTTTGTCCTGCAGCAGCCGGTTGGAGACCATTGGTAATCGGTTGGCAATCATCCCTCTGCCCCGATTCTTGTACCTTTGTCTTCCCTGGCCACCTTCCCAACTCGAGAGACGATATGAGCGTCCCATGGTTCCTGGTCATCACTCAAATGTAGCAAATGTTTCTTCTTTATAGGCTGGATGAAAAATTGGTCCTCGTCCATGATGAAAAACCCACGCTGAAAGGAGAAGACAACAGGTGACCCTCATGAACTAATCTACACGGATACTTTATAGAGTAGGACCTGGTAAGGATTGAACCCACTATTTCTTCTTCACAATACGTAATCGCAGATCTCACGCCTTCTGGATAAACCATGGTTCCCACGGACCCACATGAGTTTTGACGCAGATGGTGCAGGGTGGCATTTACAAAACGTTCTGTAGTGAGGAGTCTTTCTCCTACTGGAAAGGTGAAGACGTATCTCTGCCGAGGTGTGCGTAGGGTACAAACACTGACAGAACATTGAGTAGACATCTTAGGGATTTCTTTACAGGTACATGTCAAGTTTCCAAAATCCACAGAAGAGGCTGGATTTAAAAAAAAAAAAAAAAAAGTATATAAAATTTTAATAAAAAATAACAAAAAGTCTCTAAAAATATTACCACAGATGCAGAAAACTATATTATTAAATTATTTTGACAGGTGCTTTTACAACTCGAGATGACATGTTGGCTGCACACAATTTTATTACAGTTATACTCAAAGCCAGATGTCTTACAAAATAAAATAATAATAATAATAATAAAAAAATGTAATTTAGTTCTTTTTATAAAGTTACCTGCAACATGTTCCTGGCCGAAATATAAAATCAGATCTTCCGGCTGAAGGGTTTTCAAAAACATCTAAAAAGATTGAAGAGAGGACAAAAGTGCAACTTTATTGGTATGGATAATTTAATTTAATAAAATATTAAAAAATATTGCTGGACAATAGGGGCCGAAAAAAAGGTCTCCAGACTCTATCACACCATGGATTTTTCAACCATAAAAAAATCTGAATGAATGGATGTATAAAGGCAATATTTCATGAACTGTCAGCATATTAAAGGGACAGGTCGGTACGTCTACTAGACAAAAAGGCACAAAAATTCAGCAGATTGGACAGTCCTTCCCCACATCCCTCTGCTCCTCAGTGAGAGGTTGGTGTGTGTCCTTCTGCTGGGACCCCCAGAGATCAGGTGTAATCTATGATGGAAACTGGCAGCAAGTTTTTCCTACAGCGCCACCACAGGGGAAATGAAGAATTACACCATTTTCATTATAACCAATGGGTGTTCCTGGTAAGAGGTCTTCCAAAACCACACAGTATATGCTCTCCAGCCAACAGAGTCTTTACATTTAGGCTTTACGGAAATTTATTTAAAGTTAATAACTAAAAATAGAATTTAATTTAAATATATCTTTAAAATGTCATTATTATTTTTTTTTTATTTTTCATGATTTTACCAAGGCTGAGAGATCCAATAAAATAGGATTTTTTTTCCCACCCAAAACAGCTCTAATGCAGCTGAACATTGGCAGCACAACATGATCTGAAGGCAAGGGTCATATTCCAAAAGCTGAATGTAAACACGTGCAGCAGAAACCTCATAGAACAAGTACCTCTGATGTCCTCCACGGCACACACAGCCCAGGGCAGGACAGAAGTAGTAGCAGCAATGGGAACATAGGTTGGACCATAGTTGCCAAGAGAAGATATCTGTTGATTGAAGAATTTTCAGCCAGCGGATCTGAACCGGACCAAACATGAAGTACACCTTTGGTTGTTGATCAATCACAGAGCAGGAGTCCGGGAATTCCGGGGGAGTGAGGGATATGTGTGTGTAGGGGGCTGGGCGTAGCTGAACACTTAGGAGGACGGCCTACAGGGACAATTTGTATTGCAACTTTTGGGAGAGAAGGAGAATATTGACCAAATGTTCAAAAGTAAAATAAATTGTTATAAATATAGATATAACCATCTGTGTCACTTATCCTGAATTACATCCTGTGTTAACTCCAGAGCTGCACTCACTATTCTGCTGGTGGAGTCACTGTGTACATACATTACTTATCCTGTACTGATCCTGAGTTACATCCTGTATTATACTCCAGAGCTGCACTCACTATTCTGCTGGTGGAGTCACTGTGTACATACATTACTTATCCTGTACTGATCCTGAGTTACATCCTGTATTATACTCCAGAGCTGTACTCACTATTCTGCTGGTGCAGTCACTGTGTACATTACATTACGTATCCTGTACTGATCCTGAGTTACATCCTGTATTATACTCCAGAGCTGCACTCACTATTCTGCTGGTGCAGTCACTGTGTACATACATTACTTATCCTGTACTGATCCTGAGTTACATCCTGTATTATACTCCAGAGCTGCACTCACTATTCTGCTGGTGCAGTCACTGTGTACATACATTACTTATCCTGTACTGATTCTGAGTTACATCCTGTATTATACTCCAGAGCTGCACTCTCTATTCTGCTGGTGCAGTCACTGTGTACATACATTACTTATCCTGTATTATACTCCAGAGCTGCACTCACTATTCTGCTGGTGTAGTCACTGTGTACATACATTACTTATCCTGTACTGATCCTGAGTTACATCCTGTATTATACTCCAGAGCTGCACTCACTATTCTGCTGGTGGAGTCACTGTGTACATACATTACTTATCCTGTACTGATCCTGAGTTACATCCTGTATTATACTCCAGAGCTGCACTCTCTATTCTGCTGTGTGCAGTCACTGTGTACATACATTACTTATCCTGTACTGATCCTGAGTTACATCCTGTATTTATTCTCCAGAGCTGCACTCACTATTCTGCTGGTGCAGTCACTGTGTACATACATTACTTATCCTGTACTGATCCTGAGTTACATACTGTATTATACTCCAGAGCTGCACTCTCTATTCTGCTGGTGCAGTCACTGTGTACATACATTACTTATCCTGTACTGATCCTGAGTTACATCCTGTTGTACATACATTACTTATCCTGTACTGATCCTGAGTTACATCCTGTATTATACTCCAGAGCTGCACTCTCTATTCTGCTGGTGCAGTCACTGTGTACATACATTACTTATCCTGTACTGATCCTGAGTTACATACTGTATTATACTCCAGAGCTGCACTCACTATTCTGCTGGTGTAGTCACTGTGTACATACATTACTTATCCTGTATTATACTCCAGAGCTGCACTCACTATTCTGCTGGTGTAGTCACTGTGTACATACATTACTTATCCTGTACTGATCCTGAGTTACATCCTGTATTATACTCCAGAGCTGCACTCACTATTCTGCTGGTGCAGTCACTGTGTACATACATTACTTATCCTGTATTATACTCCAGAGCTGCACTCACTTGCATTAATACTTTGTTGCGCCACCTTTTGCTGCGATTACAGCTGCGGTCTCTTGGGGGATGTCTCTATCAGTTTTGCACATCTAGAGACTGAAATTCTTGCCCATTCTTCCTCTTTGAGGTTGGATGGAGACGTTTGTGAACAGCAGTTTTCAGCTCTTTCCACATATTCTCAATTGGATTCAGGTCTGGACTTTGACTCGGCCGTTCTAAGACCTGGAGACCTTTATTTTTGTCTTGTTGGAAGATAAATCTCCGTCCTAGTCTCAGGTCTTTTCATCCAGAATGGTCCTGTATTTGGCTCCATCCATCTTCCCATCAATTTTAACCATCTTCCCTGTCCCTGCTGATGAAAAGCAGGCCCAAACCATGATGCTGCCCCCACCATGTCTGACAGTGGGGATGGTGTGTTCAGGGGGATGAGCTGTGTTGCTTTTATACCAAACATATCGTTTTGCATTGTTTCCAAAAAGTCTGATTTTGGTTTCATCTGAGCAGAGCCCCTTCTTCCACATGTTTGGTGTCTCCCAGGGGCTTGTGGCAAACTGTAAACCAGACTTTTTATGGATATCTTTGAGAAATGTCTTTCTTCTTGCCACTCTTCCATAAAGGGCAGATCTGTGAAGTGTTGGACTGATTGTTGTCCTGTGGACAGACTCTCCCACCTCAGCTGTAGATCTCTGCAGTTCATCCAGAGTGATCATGGGCCTCTTGGCTCCATCTCTGATCAGTCTTCTCCTTGTTTAGAGGGACGGCCGGGTCTTGGTAGATTTGCAGTGGTCTGATACTCCTTCCATTTCAATATGACGCTTGCACAGAGTTCTTGGGATGTTTAAAGCTTGGGAAATCTTTTGGGATCCAAATCTGGCTTTAAACTTCTATACAAAGTATCAGGGACCTGCCTGGTGTGTTCCTTGGTCTTCATGATGCAGAACCCTGAGACTATCACAGAGCAGGTGCATTTATACGGAGACTTGATTACACACAGGTGGATTCTATTTCTCTTCATCAGTCATTTAGGACGACATTGGATCATTCAGAGATCAGAGATCAACTTCTGGACTGAAAGGAAATGGGACGAATAATTTTGCATGCCCCACTGTTCAGTTTTATTATTACAAAAAAAGTTTAAATGATGCAATAAATTTCGTTCCACTTCACGATTGTGACCCACTTGTTGTTGATTCTTCACCAAAAATGTAAAATGTTATATCTTTTTGTTTGAAGCCTGAAATGTGGCAAAAGGTTGAAAAGTTCCAGGGGCTGAATACTTTCACAAGGCACTGTACATTACTTATCCTGTACTGAACCTGTGTTCCATCCTGTATTATACTCCAAAGTTGTTAATATCAATTCTGAGTGGACTTGCCCTTTAATTAAAGGGTATTGGAGTCATTCGGTTCTTAGGGCCTTTGCTGTTGGTGCAATCACAGCATCCGCTGGGCGATCTATGTGCTAACAGAATGACATAATGTTTGTGTAGGTAGATAGAAATGTTCAGTGAAGTGTTTCAGTGTCTACAGGGAACAGACACTAGACTGCCATCAACAAGCACAGCTCTGCTACATCTGTATTGTAACCCCAGAGGAATCCCTGGTACTATTTACTGCTTACATCCCCTACCTTCATACTCCCTATTAGAGCACTGTGAGTTGACAGAGGGGTGGTCCTCTTTTCAGGATTCTTTTTTTTTGGCCATAGAGGAGAACAGCTACAAAGAGCACCCCTCCCTCCCTCTCTCTGGAGGACCTGTCTTGTCCTCCATTACACGGACATCACATTGATTTGAATGGGCATGGTGTAATGCTTAATTTCCCCTGCTGTGGCGCTGTGGTGAAACTGAACACTTACTGCCAGGTTTCCCCTCAGATCACCGTTAATCGCCATGGATCCCGTGTGATCAGTTGATGGTCAGGGGACCCTTCAAACAAGCAGGGATTGTCTGAAGCGAAGGACGCATTTCAAAGGGGACCTGGACTTTCCATCCAATCCGCAGGCGGTATGTTATAGAGCAGGAGAAGCTGAGCAGATTGATATATACTTTTATGGGTAAAGCTGCAGTATAACTTGTAAATCCTTGCCTACTGTAGACTTATGAGTCCAATGGGCGGTCTAATTCAATCCTCCTGTCAATCACAGAGTGAGACCGCCTACTGGACTCATGAGCACTGGGGAAGAAGCAACTGTCATGAATAAATGAAGCGTTGTACTGAATATTATCCCCATAAAACTATACATCAATCTGCTCAGCTCCTTCTGCTCCATAACCTGCAGCCCAAAGACAGGACGCGATGCTCCACAGGACAGGTTCCCTTTAAAGGGGTCGTGCCACGAAACCAGTGCCTGGATCTGAATACTTTTGTAATTGCAGGTAATTAAAAATTCAGTACAGCCACTGAGCTATTTAATAAAATGTATCTGTACAGCGCCACCTGCTGTTTGTTCTTTTCTTTATTTCTTGTCCACCTCACTGAGGTGGTCGCACGTGCTCATTTTAAATCTTCAACTGTCACCAGCCATATGTTCTGTTAGAAGCAGTGGCAGTTACATGATGACAACTACAGCCCAAAGGACAATTCTCCTGAGAAAGGACACACACCCTGAGCTGCAGCAGAAAGGACATACCTCCTGAGAAAGGACACACACCCTGAGCTGCAGCAGAAAGGACATACCTCCTGAGCTGCAGCAGAAAGGACACACCTCCTGAGAAAGGACACACCCCCAGAGCTGCAGCAGAAAGGACATACCTCATGAGAAAGGACACACCCCCTGAGCTGCAGCAGAAAGGACATACCTCCTAAGAAAGGACATACCCCCTGAGCTGCAGCAGAAAGGACATACCTCCTGAGAAAGGACACACACCCTGAGCTGCAGTAGAAAGGACATACCTCCTGAGAAAGGACACACACCCTGAGCTGCAGCAGAAAGGACATACCTCCTGAGCTGCAGCAGAAAGGACACACCTCCTGAGAAAGGACACACACCCTGAGCTGCAGTAGAAAGGACACACCTCCTGAGAAAGGACACACCGCATGAGCTGCAGCAGAAGGGACATACCTACTGAGAAAGGACACACACCCTGAGCTGCAGTAGAAAAGGACATACCTACTGAGAAAGGACACACACCCTGAGCTGCAGTAGAAAGGACATACCTCCTGAGAAAGGACACACACCCTGAGCTGCAGCAGAAAGGACACACCCTCCTGAGAAAGGACACACACCCTGAGCTGCAGTAAGAAAGGACATACCTCCTGAGAAAGGACACACACACCCTGAGCTGCAGCAGAAAGGACACACCTCCTGAGCAGCAGCAGAAAGCACACACCTCCTGAGAAAGGACACACCCCCCTGAGAAAGGACACACCCCCTGAGCTGCAGCAGAAAGGACATACCTACTGAGAAGGACACACACCCTGAGCTGCAGTAGAAAGGACATACCTACTGAGAAAAGGACACACACCCTGAGCTGCAGTAGAAAGGACATACCTCCTGAGAAAGGACACACACCCTGCGCTGCAGCAGAAAGGACACACCTCCTGAGCAGCAGCAGAAAGCACACACCTCCTGAGAAAGGACACACCCCCTGAGCTGCAGTAGAAAGGATATACCTCATAAGAAAGGACATACCCCCTGAGCTGCAGCAGAAAGGACACACCCCCTGAGCTGCAGCAGAAAGGACACACCCCCTGAGCTACCAGCCTGAAATAAATCTAGCAGAACAATTGGAGTAATGAATGAGGAGATCTCAGGATCCATGTGAGGTACAGGGCTGGTTCCAGCTTTGTTAGAAAGAGTTTGTCATGTCATATATGATATAAACCTACATACACCACCACGCCACAAATCATATAAATACAACTTTATTAGATAATACACGACATAAACAAGACACTTACAGAATAAAAGCCAGCGGATGTCAGAACGCAAACAGGATACTCAGGTAGACAAGTAAATCACAGAACATCGGCCCACCAACATAAATAATGAATATGTGTAAGCCCGTATACACAATGTCAGGAAAGTATATACTCCCCTGAGGAAGCCATCGGCGAAACGCGCGTTGGGAGAGAGGGTGTCTTATACTCTGGTTAGTATCCATTTGGACTGTAATTTTGTGACTCCATAGCATCTGTGACCCACTATGTCAGTTCAGTTACTTCGTTTGCCCCGTGATATGTACTGTGTTGGATTACATTTTGTGACAAGCAGCACTAAGCACTTTATGTAGTATATACTTTCCTGACATTGTGTATACGGGCTTACACATATTCATTATTTATGTTGGTGGGCCGATGTTCTGTGATTTACTTGTCTACCTGAGTATCCTGTTTGCGTTCTGACATCCGCTGCTTTTATTCTGTAAGTGTCTTGTTTATGTCGTGTATTATCTAATAAAGTTGTATTTATATGATTTGTGGCGTGGTGGTGTATGTAGGTTTATATGTTCGGTCGGACCCCAGCCAATTAATATTTCGCTCATTATATAGGTTTTGATTTTTCATGTCATATATGATGTCTGATTTTTTATTCTTTACATTAATCATGGGATAACCCCTTTAAGTAAAGTTTTTGGCCATGTAATATAAGACCAGCTGCATTAGGTCACCTTTACGCCATAGATAAGACACCTGTTCTATTTTCAAACACCACAAAAGAGACAAGACGTAAATCAAACCCCGTAATAACCAGCAATCCACGGCGATCTAATATAATTGGAGGAGGAATTCGGATTTGGCAGAAGTCCACCAAACTTAACGGGATTCTATTCCAGCGCGTAGGTGACGTAATTAGAGGCAGCGGCAAGTTTTCTTCAGGCGAGGTACACGAGGCAATTCTGATTCTCTTATGGCTGACCGTCCATTACATAACGCACCATTTACACTCAAAAGGAAGAGGGAAAAGTGTAATTACAGAGGATCCGTCAGTGAAGACCACACTTTTTTTTAAAGGGATTGTGTGGGATTCATAAAACTTGGCTATTTTCCATCAGAAACAGCGCCACCTCATGGGCAATGTCTGGTATTGCAGCCCAGCCCTAAGTTGCAATGCCAGACACCAGCCATGGTGCAGAAGAAGAAAGCAGCCATGATTTCCTAATAGGTCTGAGACGCAATACCAGACACCACCCACAGAGAAAAGTGGCGCTGCTTGCTGATGAGAGCAGCCACATTTTTTTCTTCAGCCTACAGTCATGGCCAAAAGTTTTGAGAATGACACAAATCTTCTATTTTCACATGATCTGCTGCCCTCTGGTTTTTATGTGTGTTTGTCAGATGTTTTTATCACATACAGAAATATAATTGCAATCATATTATGAGTAACTAAAGCTTATATTGACAGTTAGAATGAGTTAATGCAGCAAGTCAATATTTGCAGTGTTGACCCTTCTTCTTCAGGACCTCTGCAATTCTCCCTGGCATGCTCTCAATCAACTTCTGGACCAAATCCTGACTGATAGCCGTCCATTCTTACACAATCAATGCTTGCATTTTGTCAGAATTTGTAGATTTTTGTTTGTCCACCCGTCTCTTGATGATTGACCACAAGTTCTCAATGGGATTAAGATCTGGGGAGTTTCCAGGCCATGGACCCAAAATCTCTATGTTTTGTTCCCTGAGCCATTTAGTTATCACCTTTGCTTTATGGCAAGGTGCTCCATCATGCTGGAAAAGGCATTGTTGATCGCCAAACTGCTCTTGGACGGTTGGGAGAAGTTGCTCTCGGAGGACATTCTGGTACCATTCTTTATTCATGGCTGTGTTTTTAGGCAAGACTGTGAGAGAGCTGATTCCCTTGTCTGAGAAGCAACCCCACACATGAATGGTTTCAGGATACTTTACAGTTGGCATGAGACAAGACTGGTGGTAGCGCTCACCTCGTCTTCTCCGAATAAGCTGTTTTCCAGATGTCCCAAACAATCGAAAAGGGGATTCATCAGAGAAAATGACTTTCCCCCAGTCCTCAGCAGTCCACTCCCTGTACCTTTTGCAGAATATCAGTCTGTCCCTGATGTTTTTTCTGGAGAGAAGTGGCTTCTTTGCTGCCCTCCTTGAGACCAGGCCTTGCTCCAAAAGTCTCCGCCTCACAGTGCGTGCAGATGCACTCACGCCTGCCTGCTGCCATTGCTGAGCAAGCTCTGCACTGCTGGTAGCCCGATCCCGCAGCTGAAACACTTTTAAGAGACGGTCCTGGCGCTTGCTGGTCTTTCTTGGGCGCCCTGGAGCCTTTTTGGCAACAATGGAACCTCTCTCCTTGAAGTTCTTGATGATGCGATAGATTGTTGACTGAGGTGCAATCTTTCTAGCTGCGATACTCTTCCCTGTTAGGCCATTTTTGTGCAGTGCAATGATGACTGCACGTTTTTCTTTAGAGATAACCATGGTTAACAGAAGAGAAACAATGATGCCAAGCACCAGCCTCCTTTTTAAAGTGTCCAGTGGTGTCATTCTTACTTAATCATGACAGATTGATCTCCAGCCCTGTCCTCATCAACACCCACACCTGTGTTAATGGAGCAATCACTGAAACGATGTTAGCTGGTCCTTTTAAGGCAGGGCTGCAATGATGTTGAAATGTGTTTTGGGGGATAAAGTTCATTTTATAGGCAAATATTGACTTTGCAAGTAATTGCTGTTAAGCTGATCACTCTTTATAACATTCTGGAGTATATGCAAATTGCCATTATAAAAACTGAAGCAGTAGACTTTGTAAAAATTAATATTTGTATCATTCTCAAAACTTTTGGCCATGACTGTAGAGATACTTCAGTGATTGGATCTTTGAGTCGCCCTCTGCTGTCCAGTTGCTAAAACTTCTGGGAAAGCTGGGTGGCCGTCATTACAGTTGCCACGAGTTATGGCTGGGCTTTAACAGTTATTTAAAGGGGTTTGTCTAATCAAGAGTAGAGGGACAGCTGCACAGATAACATTAGTAAAACAGTGATGCAATGAAGCATGATGGCCACTAGGTGGTGCTGTAGCACAATATTTCATTCTTTGCACCGTATATAAGGGAATGCCGTACAATCAGCATAATACATGACATAGTAGAAGGTAAATCAATCACATTGATTGTCTTAGCAGCGTTATTAGCTGAAGACATTATGCAATAACTACCGCTAGATACCTGCTATATTAGATCGATTCCAATATATAAACGAACACACTGGAAAGCGCATTACATGGATATGAAAGTCAGTACAGATTTACTGTATGACCCCAGTACACAACATGCATGCAGATTCCTTTATGAGCGGGTGCCATGTACCTCCATGCAATGCCAATAATGTGGCAGCCACACGGGGGAGACAACCAGCAAATGCTAGGAGATTTCAGCCCTGAATCCTACAGAATTGTGAATTCAGCTCTGGAGTATAATACAAGCCTTAAAGGGAACCAGTCATCAACTTTATGCTGCCCTCACTGAGGGCAGTATAAAATAGTGACAGAAATGCTGATTTCAGCGGTGTGTCACTCATGAGCTAAAAGTAAATGGTTGCCAAGAACCAACATCACAAACATTGCATCCCAGGCCTTGAAAAGAGTCAAATCTACCTGAGAAGAGTCATGGTTATTCCTAATCTCCTGCTCTCCCCACCCATCTGCTGATGATTGGCAGTTCTCTCCTAGAGAGAAAGGGAGAAAACTGGGTAGAAGCCTGTCAATCATCAGCAGGTGGGCAGGGAGAGCAGGAATTCATGAAGAACCATGACTCTTCTCATGAAGATCTTTTCCAGGCTTAATCTGCAATGTTTGTGATGTTGGTTCTCGGCAACCACTTACTTTTAACTTATAAATGACAGACCACTGAAATCAACTCACCTGTCTGTACTTTATTCTGCCATTAGTATGGGGAGCATAAAGGTGATGACAGGTTCCCTTTAACTCAGTCATTCATTCCATGGTATTGTACATACATAATTCAAAACTATTGCAATAAGCATGAACAAGATGAGTTACAAACGGATACAGAAGGAGAGAGGGCCCTGCCCACGACAGCTTACATCTAAGGCCCCATTCAGACGACCGTGTTTCATGGCCGTATACGGGCCGTGAAAGCCCGGCCTGTGCTGCCCCAGAAGACAGGAGCGCACGGCGTCATTGGTTGCTATGACGCCGTACGATTCCTGAGGCCGCCGCCGTACAGTAAAACACAGTCGTCTGAATGGGGCCTGAATTTGATCTTACGGCAGCAAATGTAGACTATATTTTGGGCATTGTGCAGCTTGCGGCCCAGCAGGCAGGGTCATGTGCCTCTGTGGTGGTAGTGACTCATCCAGTTGTATAGCTGTATGTGATGCAGATCTGTGAGTGCAGTGAACCGGTGGTTCACTGCTAAAGGGTTAATGCTATGGTTCACTGCTAATAGATTAATGCTGTGGTTCACTGCAGAAGGTCTTATGTACAGTACGTCAGCCTGTGGAAAGGAATGTATACAGTGGTCTGCTGCACTGAGCCCGCTCCATACATGGCGGGTGCCAGCTGTATAATACAGCCGACACCCAGCAGCAGTGACTGGGATCGGCGATGATGGCGAACCTGGTCATTTAACCCCTCAGATGCCAAGTTCAGTAGCGATCAAGCATCTGTGGTGTTAGAAAGAGAAAGGGGATTCCCTGTACTTTCTGATCAGAGCCCCTGCAGCAAAATTGCGGGACTCTGATCCATTACCATGGCAACCAGGGGCCCTCTGAAGGTTCCCAGTCCTGACATGGTTAACTGCCTGTAAAACCAGGCATGAGGCACAGCTCAGCAGGCAGAGTGTCAGAATCTCATAGACTGCAATAGTATTTTACTATAGTTTATGGAACAAGTGATCAGAAGACTGCAGGTTCTAGCCCCCTAAGGGGGCTAAAAGTTATTGTGTGCAAAAGAACATAAAAATATTAAAAATGACAGTCATTTCCTTTCACCGTTTTACATATAAAATAAAAAAATAAACATATCAGTTATTGCCGTCAGAAAATGTCTGAACTATTAAAATCTAAAAATATTTTTTCCTGTACGGTGAACTTAAAAAAGTTATGGCTCTTGGAATGTGTGGGGGGGATGGGGACAAAAATGCAAAAACATAAAGGGGGCCTGATCTTTCCGGTGTTAAAGGGACAGTGCATGGACGGAGTCTATAAAGGTAGTGCATGCTTATGCTTTAGACTTTACTACCCATGGTTAGGATGCTGTTGCCTTGCCAACCATGCAACACCAAGGGCACCCCAACCACCACCTCCAAGCACTGCAGGGGAGACCTGCAGTGGGACAAGCCACCATGAGGACTGTGATGCCCCCCCGGTAAAGAAGTAGTGCTATGCAGGTTTACCACACCCATTCCAACCATCCTCTCCGGAATTAGTAATGTTCAACTATGACCCCACCCACCCTGCTAAAAAACTACAACTCCCAGCATTCTAATTCAAAATCATTTAGGTCTTTAAGGACTGATTCATGTCAATCTTTTTCGCAACTCTCCACCACTTCTGTATCCACATGGTAAAATAATAAAATAATGTGCAATACCCAAACTGACCAGCAGATGGAGCAGTAGTATCGACTTTTCTTGAAAATTGAAAACCCCAGTGTGAACTGGGCAATGAATTCTAAGGAGAGAGAGAAAAAATCCCAGGATTTTAACAAAAGAAGAAAGAGTGAATGGAGGAGGAATTCTCACCCTCACAGCTTTTCCAGGTGGAGGGATAATCTATTCCTGACTGTCCTTACTATCAATTGCATGAAAGTCACAGGACTGGTGACTGAGGTAGGTGGTACTGGAAACCTGGCACTTACCTTCACTGCCTGGACTGCGCCTTTAAAGGAACACACATGGAAATGTCTCTGGTTGGTTTCTACTCCACCTGCAGGACATCAGCCCAGAGCCTGGAGAAGGGGCAGATGTTCTGACACCCACTGGGGGACAAGCTAAAGACCTAAAACTAGGGGCTTCATGTTGTGTCCATCACTACCAGTAGCAAGTCTTTGCTGGGATGCCATTTTCAGACAAGGACAGGAGCCTCCAAGGTGTCTACAAGTCAACATCCCACCAGCATCACCACCATCATCCAGGAGAGTGCGGCAGGACGATGTGCAGCGAGTGTTACACCAACCAGACCTTTGTCTACGATGATGGCAGCACCCACAAATATACCTCCAGGTAAGGCTTGGTAAATCCCCCAACCCCATAGACCGTGAAAGGGTTAATGGGGAAGCGGCTGGTTATTATGTCCTGCGTATCACTGACCTGTCACACAGAGGACCTACAGCCCCATTTAGTCAAAATGATGGACCGTGCGAGGAGAGGATCATGAGAGTTCATAATTTTGGATTATCTGGGGTGGACTACGAGCCCCAGTCAGCATTGAGTTTGGGCATGATAGGAGCTGTAGTTCTAAGATGACAAGCTGGTTGTGTAAGACTGGTGGTCTGTGTATTTGTAGATACTTAAAGGAAGCGTAGAAGTTTATGTATAATCTGCAGGAAAGCGGTAGACAACAGAGAGCAATAGTCTGCATCTCCCAAGAGTCCACTGGATGAATGGTCTGCAGAATATGTACAAGGAAGGGGGTAGATAACAGAGAGCAATAGTCTGCAAGAGATCCAGGCAAATGAATGGTCTGCAGAATATGTACAGGAGTGGTAGATAACAGAGCAATAGTTCTGCAAGAGTCCACCGGATGAATGGTCTGCAGGGAATATGTACAAGGAAGGGGGGGTAGAATATCAGAGAGCAATTAGTCTGCAAGAGTCCACCGAATGAATGCTCTGCAGAATATATACAAGGAAGGGGTAGATAACAGAGAGAACAATAGTTCTGCAAGAGTCCACCGGTATGAATGGTCTTCAGAATATATACAAGGAAGGGGGTAGATAACAGAGAGCAATAGTCTGGCAAGAGTCCACCGGCATGAATGCTCTGCAGAATATATAAAGGAGGTGGTAGATAACACAGAGGCAAGTCTGCAAGAGTCCACCGAATGGTCTGCAGAATATGTACAAGGAGGTGTAGATAACACAGAGCAATAGTCTGCAAGAGTCCACCGATGAAGGTCTGTATGCAAGAGTCTGCAAGAAATGATAACAGAGAGCAATGGTCTAACGGAAGAATAACAGAGAGCAATATCAAGAGTCCACCGAATGAATGGTCTGCAGAATATGTACAAGAAGGGGGAGATAACAGAGAGCAATAGTCTGCAAGAGTCCACCGAATGAATGGTCTGCAGAATATATACAAGGAAGGGGTAGATAACAGAGAGCAATAGTCTGCAAGAGTCCACCGAATGAATGGTCTGCAGAATATATACAAGGAAGGGGGTAGATAACACAGAGCAATAGTCTGCAAGAGTCCACCGAATGAATGGTCTGCAGAATATATACAAGGAAGGGGGTAGATAACAGAGAGCAATAGTCTGCAAGAGTCCAGTGAATGAATGGTCTGCAGAATATGTACAAGGAAGGTGGTAGATAACAGAGAGCAATAGTCTGCAAGAGTCCACCGAATGAATGGTCTGCAGAATATGTACAAGGAGGTGGTAGATAACAGAGAGCAATAGTCTGCAAGAGTCCACCGAATGAATGGTCTGCAGAATATATACAAGGAAGGTGGTAGATAACAGAGAGCAATAGTCTGCAAGAGTCCACCGAATGAATGGTCTTCAGAATCTTTACAAGGAAGGGGGTAGATAACACAGAGCAATAGTCTGCAAGAGTCCACCGAATGAATGGTCTGCAGAATATATACAAGGAGGTGGTAGATAACACAGAGCAATAGTCTGCAGATGTCTTGTGAGGACAGACATGCGATAAGCACCCGTTTGTTACATGGGGGTGGGGGGAGTAATGCTCTGCAGATCCCAATGAGGTCAGAACAGTAATAATGAGAACCATATATCAGCAGAAATGATTATAATGATAATAATCCCGTCATATGCAGAAGTAGTATGTGTCTGTCCCAGCGGACCAGGACCAGAGCAATGCTCTGCAGAAATGTAATAATGTTATGTTTCTGTAAAGCCACAAATGAGGGAAATATTCCGGGGGCGGTCCAGAAGGTGGCCAGAGACTGGATGCGTCCATGTCAGAGGCCTCCAACCTGTGGCCGAATAGCTGTTGTATGACTACAACTCCCAGCATGGCCAAAGTGGCGAAGATGGTGATAAAAAAAACTGTATGGGACAATAACTGTGATATGACGCTGGTGAGATTTATCCGCCATAACTCGTTGAGGTAAAATGGCGCCTCTGATGTGATAGGCCGCCTCTGGTATTGCAGCTCAGCCCCATTCACTGATTGTGACATTGATGGCCTCCCCTCAGGACAGATCATCAATATCAGATTGGCAAGGGTCCCACTCCTTCACCTGTGCCGATCAGCTGAGCACTGAGACCCCCTTAAACAGCTGATGGGCGGGGGTCCCGGGTGTCAGACCCCACCAATCACTTATTAACGATCTATCCTGAGGGTTGGTCATCCATATCAGAATTAGCGTCTACTTTATTTCCGTAGAAACAGGGCCACCCATAGGGTGGGACCGGTACTGCAGCCCAGGGGTTCAGTATACGGTAGGTATATCCCAGGGATCCAGCTGTTCTGAAACTACAACTCCCACTATTCTCTTTTCATCTCTATGGGAGTTAACAGAACAGACAATAAGAGTGCATGCTGGGAGTTGTAGTATCACAGCAGCTGGAGTGATACTGGGTGTTTCCGTTTTTTCTAATTTCGGAAAGTCATCTTCTCTTCATTTGCTGGACAGATGAACCTCTACTATTCCCAGTTATCAGTCATTTCATGCTGGAGAATGGGAGGCTCCAATAGGAAGTATAGAGGAATCCCTGCTTCTGCCTGTTAGGTTCCTGGCAGTGGGAGTGCCCGGTGGGGATCACCCAAGGTATCACCATCTCTGTGTCTAGTGCTACCTAGTGAAATGAGCTGCTGCTACATAGTGACCATAGTCACTGCTATGTACTAAGGGTCCTACAGAGCAGAACGCAGCGATTTACTGAGTTATTGCGTTCAGAAGACGTTCAATTACACGAAACAATAATCGCTGAATATTTTCTGCTGTTTGCTCGTCATTGTGATTGTCACTTCTTCGCCCCGAGAGCATTTACTGTACGACTAATGAGGGCAGATTTCTGAAAAGACGAGGGGATGTGGCGGCGACTAACGGTAATCTGTCAGTCAGGCAGAAAACGAATGATTTATCACTTCTCGGTCGATCACTGCGCTCTGTTACACGCCACGATCGTTTCTTCAATTCTAATGATTATATAGAAAGTCTCTCCGTGTAACTGGTCTTAAGACTCCAGAAAATTGTGTTAATTGATGCAGAGTGAAAACCACCGCTAAATAGTGATAAATGCCACAAAATAGTAATAAATGCTGCTAAATATGGATAACCACAGCTAAATAGTGATAAATGCTGCAAAATAGTGATAACCACAGCTAAATAGTGATAAATGCTGCAAAATAGTGATAACCACTGCTTAATAGTGAAAATGCTGCAATATAGTAATAAATGCTGAGAATAGTGATAAATGCTGCGAAATAGTGATAACCACCGCTAAATAGTGAAAAACCACCGCTAAATAGTGATAAATGCTGAGAAAATAGTGATAAATGCTAACAATATAGTAATAAATGCTGCAAAATAGTGATAACCACTGCTAAATAGTGATAAATGCCACAAAATAGTAATAAATGCTGCGAAATAGTAATAAATGTTGAGAAATAGTGATAACCACCGCTAAATAGTGATAAATGCCACAAAATAGTAATAAATGCTGAGAAATAGTGATAACCACTGCTAAATAGTGATAAATGCTGCAAAATAGTAATAAATGCTGAGAAATAGTGATAACCACCGCTAAATAGTGATAAATGCTACAATATAGTATAAATCTGTAATATGATAACACCGCTAAATAGTGATAAATGCTCCTTAATTAGTGATACACGCTAAAGTAGTGATAAAGGCTACAATATACGTGATAACCACCGCTAAATAGTGATAAATGCTACAATATAGTGATAACCACGCGCTAAATAGTGATAAATGCTACAATATAGTGATAACCACCGCTAAATAGTGATAAATGCTACAATATAGTAATAAATGCTGCAAAAATAGTGAAAACCACCACTAAATAGTGATAAATGCTGCTAAATAGTGATAAATGCTGAGAAATAGTGATAAATGCTGCAAAAATAGTGAAAACCACCGCTAAATAGTGATAAGTGCTGCAAAAATAGTGAAAACCACCGCTAAATAGTGATAAATGCTGAGAAATAGTGATAAATGCTGCAAAATAGTGAAAACCACCGCTAAATAGTGATAATGCTGAGAAATAGTGATAATGCTGCAAAATAGTGAAAACCACCGCTAAATAGTGATAAATTCTACAACGTATTAATAAATACTGCTAAATAGTAATAAATGGTGCTATGTAGAGATAAACTCCATAAAACAGTGCTAACCACCGCTAAATAGTGATAAATGCTACAATATAGTGATAACCACCGCTAAATAGTGATAAATGCTACAATATAGTAATAAATGCTGCAAAAATAGTGAAAACCACCGCTAAATAGTGATAAATGCTGCTAAATAGTGATAACTACTGCTAAATAGTGATAAATGCTGCTAAATAGTGATAACCACTGCTAAATAGTGATAAGTGCTGCAAAAATAGTGAAACCACCGCTAAATAGTGATAAATTCTACAACGTATTAATAAATACTGCTAAATAGTAATAAATGCTGCTATGTAGAGATAAACTCCATAAAACAGTGCTAACCACCGCTAAATAGTGATAAATGCTGCCAAGTGGTGATATATTGTGCCAACACTGCTGAATTGTCATCCATGCTGCTCTGCTGCCATACACCTTAGATATCAGTCAGGCCAATCCCCCACACGAGCCGAGCATGCATGTCAGTAGGGAGAGGGGCGGAAGCCGCAGTCAGACACTTCTAGTGACCGTTCATCTCCACTGAGAACTGAATGATCAGACATGTTCTAATCCCACAGCCCAATCCCTTATCTGCCCTCAGGACCCCTCCATACACATTAGATGGTTTGGTGGTCCCACAGAAATTGGGGGCGTTCGGATGACACTAATGTGTATGAGGAGCAGCTTAACTAAATTTCCCAAAAGTAGAGTCTGACCCCCCTGGGGGGAGAAGTTACCTCCTGCACAGGCCTGTGGTCCGGACCTTTAAATCATTGACATTTTTTTTTACTATATATATACTGTATACAGACATAGTAGCTGATTGCCATGTATAGATATTGTGTGGGTGGAGATTCCTCTCCGGCTATGAGGAGAAGACTTCTTTCTTGGAGCCGGAGGAGATCCCGTTCCACCTGCAGTATGTCAGAGTCAGCAGATCGGCTGCGGTTCAGAGGGGAATAGCAGAGCTCACGGGGGCAGCATCAAACAAAATCATGGGACCACCTACCGGTCCCCATAAAGCAGAATTAAGGCGACTCAGCGCGCACGGGGACACGACTCCTCAATCTGCCCTGAAGGAAACGCTCCGTGTACTAAATAACTAGTCGTATGTAGATCCTCACTGAATGTATCGTGCCAAAAGTGGCCGGTCAGCAAAAAAATATATATTCCCGAGTCTCCGGGGAGAACGTGCAGGATTTGTCTTCGAGCTGTGGAAATAATGAGACATTAACAGCTGAATGTGGGCAGATGAGAGCGTGAAAGGACAGAGCCAATGCCAACATGTGCTAATGATCCAAATCACTTCCCAGCCACCTACTGTACAGTATCCGAGATCTCACATTCTAAAAAGGTCTCATTTCTATAGGAGAAAGTGAAGTTCTTGTGTATTTCTCCATATATATTACTTTACTTTTACTGCCGGAGCAAAAAAAAACATTTTTTTTTTTTTAGCTGGAAACCGTCAGCAAGCAGATTCATTTATATACTAATTTAATTGCATCTGTGCGCCTTTCTGACATGCCTGTTTCAGTAGATACCTATATTGACCAACAATGGAGCATCTTTTTTTTTTTTTGTAAAACTCTCTCTTGTCCTTCTATAATTCCTCCTGGAAATAGATGATTACGTTGACACCAGTTCCTTTGCCGGTAGGGTGTTCCCCATATTGACGCGGTCCAATTAGTGCTGACAGAAAGAAGGGCACGCCCTATTGTGAATGGTAGCGCCGATGTGTCAGTTTTATCTACACATTTCCTGGAGGAATAACAGAGGAATGACATGGGGAATAGATGTATTTACTAAAAACAGACAGGTCAGAAGAGGTGACCGGTCCATTTTAATACACCGGGGAGCCCGGCTTATTAACACTTGAGCATCCATGACATACTGTAAATGACTCATACCCCGATCCGAAGGGGGCGCCAACGTCTTAAGAGGACATCAGACCTCCAGCCTATGAATGTAGAACTAGTGACTCATAATAAGGCCTCATGCACACAGCCGTATGTATTTTGCGGTCCGCAAAAAACGGATCCGCAAAAAATACGGATGACGTCCGTATGCATTCCGTATTTTGTGGAACAGAACAGCCGGCCCCTAATAGAACAATTCTATCCTTGTCCGTAACGCAAACAAAAATAGGACATGTTCTATTTTTTTGCAGAACGGAAATACGGACATACGGAAACGGAATGCAGATGGGAGTAACTTCCGGTTTTTTTTTTTGCGGACTCATTGAAATGAATGGTTCCGCATATGGTCTTAAAAAAAAAACGGAACGGACACGGAAAGAAAATACATTCGTGTGCATGAGCCCTAAGACTAAGGCTCTATTCACATGACTGTATTTTGTTTCCGTGTCCGTTCCGTTTTTTATGCGAAACCATTCACTTCAGTGGGTCCGCAAAAAAAACGGAAGGTACTCCGTGTGCATTCCGTTTCTGTATGTCCGTATTTCCGTTCCGCAAAAATGATAGAACATGTCCTATTATTGTCCGTTTTGCTGACAATGGATCCGCAAAAAAACGGAAACACGCATGAACGTAACGTCATCCGTTTTTTTTTTTTGTGGACCGCAAAACACATACGGACATGTGAATGAAGCCTAGTGGATCCGTCAACAGCAGCCTGTTGACAGTTTCCAGGTAGCAAAAGCAGATAAAAAATAAAAATAAACAAAAATAAATAAATAAACAACAACAACAAAAAAAACAAACAATGAAGGGAAAACCAGCGTGAGGATTACATGGATTATTTCTGCCAGGTGAGCGGCCATGTTGACTGTCTCCACTCAGGAATTCGGGAGGAGGAAAGGGGGGGGGTAGTGGATGGGACAAAGGGGAAAGAGTAACAACCAAAATAATCCTACAATATCATGTCTTGAACGAACTTGTTGCTGAAGGTGGACGTGGCAGCGTGGGACCCCGTTCAAGCCATGGGGCCCCGTGTTCATTTGCTATAGGCTCTGTCCACACGGGAGGTGAAACAAGCTCTAAGATTAGGGGAGAGAAGAGAAGCCTCTTTTTGGAATTTTGCAAATGTCCGCTAAGGGCTTCTGCAGCATCTTAGGCCCCCTGTGGTCGTCTCTATATTACACTTCGCAGCCAGCTCGATGCTAATAGCCTGGCACTGCGGCGGTTCTGTATCCCGGGCCCGTTGTCGGCTTTGGCGGCACACTTGTTTACGATGCTACGCTTCTGCTTTCCCCGCTGAACGACACATCTTCCAATTCACTGTCGTCACAGGAGGCAGCGAATATCCCTGACAGTTGCACATTCTCGTAGCTTGGCAGCTCTCCTTCAGTAAACAGACCCCCCTCATCGGACCCGGGCCCACGCTGGGCCTCATCTTGTCTTGCAGATGGACAGAACCAGTCAGGAGCAGGACATCACAAGTCCAATACCCGCCTTTGATCCTTAGAAAAACAACACATAATCAGCCCCTGTTCCCGGCCTCGGAAAATATTTGTCTACGACGAGTGGCCCTTTTTTTTTTAATTTTTTCAATGTAAAAACATTGAAAACAATGGAGCGATCCAGATATTACTGGAATACGAGCCGGAAAAACATTAACCCCAAAGGAAATTGGGTTTATTATTGTTTTTGCTTTTTTTTTTTTTTAAGTGTCCTGGAAGTTCACACATTTTTAATAGAGGATCCGTCAGTGTCCTTATAAAGCTTCCCACTCACCAGGTGACCTCTGACCGATCAGGGGCCCCGATACCCCGATCAGGGAGCCACTATCTCAATAGGACTCTTTCTATTGCCTCTGATAAGTGCGTCCTATAGGGTCGCACTGTAAGGCCGGCCACAAACCTTAGATAGCCGTTGGCTCGCTTGGCCGACAGCTTTCTTTCTCGAACCCGCTATACACATGCTCGCTTTTAGTGACTCATAATAAGGCCTCATGCACACGAACGTGTTCCGGCCGTGCCCGTGCTGCGGTCCGCAATGCACGGGCACTGACCGTGGGGCCACCGCATGCGGATCGCGGACCCATTCACTTGGATGGGGTCCGCGATCCGCATCCGAGGGTCCGCACCGCAAAAAAGTAGTGCTTCCGTGGCATTCCGATCCGTGCCTCCGCTCCGCATCTCCCGGACCTCGGACCCATCGAAGTGAATCCGTGATGCGGGCTACACACGGCCGGTGCCCGTTTATTGCAGACCCGCCGTATGCGGCCCGCAGCACGGGCACGGCTGGCACACGTTCGTGTGCATGAGGCCTAAGACTTATGGATCCGTTAACAGCAGCCTGCTGACAGTTTCCAGGTAGCAAAAGCAGATAAAAAATAAAAACAAAAATAAATAAATAAAAAACAATGAAGGGAAAACCAGTGTGAGGATTATTGGATTATTTCTGCCAGATGAGCGGCCATGTTGACTGTCTCCACTCTGGAATTCAGGAGGAGAAAGGGGGGGGATAGTGGATGGACGACAGACATACAGTATACGGTATACACATGCTCGCTTTCATAAAGCCGCTGCCAGACTTGTCCCACAAGGACAAAAGGATTGGGCATGTTGAAATCCAACAGCCCCATCCTTCTCTCCTACGACATTTGAGAATTGGGCGGCCCCTCTAAGCGTTGGATGGTTGGCCAGTCCCACCAAAATCCTCAGGCGCCACCAACCTTTATCTAGCCAGCTTAAAGGGGTTGTCCCAGCTGTCATATAGCCAGGACATCCCCTAAATATCAGATAGGTGCGGCTCCCACCTCTAGGACCCACTCCTATCCCCCACAATGGGACCCCTAAGTGAAGGGAGAGCGAGCAACGCATGCACGACCACCCTGCATTCACCGCTATGGTCGTTCCAAAAATAGCTGAGCGCGGCAGTGAAGGGAGAGGCATCAATCTGATATATATGACCACCATGACCATCAAGATGCTATGATAGACATGAACGACAAGTCGCGCAGCAATGTCACATGACCAGCGCCCTGTGCAGTAGTTTACACGCCTCCTATAAGGACCCTAAATACTATCACAGCGTACAAATAACCATCTATAAACTAGACGACTAGCAGCGTCCTTCCATTGGGTTAAGAGTCGGCAAGCATCATGGCCTCTAGTGATCAGTGATGCATCCTGCTCCAGGCGTGAACGCCGCGAGTTCCGTGTTTTTGTATGCAGCGCAGTATGAAGGTGTTAGCCCCCGCTGTGTTTGCTGCTCGTGTATTTGCCTGTGTGGGATTATCTTTTTTACATCGTTCCCCCTTGGAATAATTAATAATAGAGAAATTTTTTCCATTCAGCTCTTGCCAATATCTGCGCCGGCCGGGATCCAGAGGATTGAGTCTCATTTACAAACCATTTATGGGATGAGAAATAGATTAACGCTCCGTGGCTGAAGTCATATTGGATTGTAATAACGTGCGTCCCGGGGTCTGTGGGCTCCTTAGTGCTCAGAGATAACTACAGCTGGAGAAGGCATCTGGGGGCATCAGGGTAATTTTTTGTTGAACTGGTACTACCCCATATAGGGCACCATTCAACTCTAGGCGAGGCGATCATCCGTGTCAAGCGAAATAGTTTTGCCATCATATTGAGGGATATAACAACAGGTTGGCACTGAGTGGGACTATCAGTTTAAGGGTCCATTCACACGTCCTGAAAATGGGACCGCATCTGTTCCGCAATTATGCGGAACGGGTGCGGACCCATTCATTTTCAATGGGGCTGCAAAAGATGCGGATGGCACACAGTGTGCCGTCCGCATCCGCACTTCCGGTCCGCAGCCCCGCAAAAAAAAAAAAAACATGTCCTATTCTTGTCCGCAGCCATGGACAAAAACAGGAATTTCTATAATAGAGTCAACCATGTGCGGTCCGCAAAATGCGGAACGCACGTCTGTGTTTTGCGGATCCGCGATTTGCGGACCGTAAAACACTTGCGGACGTGTGAATGGAGCCTTAGGCTCCATTCACACGTCCGCAGAATGTGTCCGCATCCGTTCCGCAAAATTGCGGAACGGATGCGGACCCATTCATTTTCAATGGGGCCGCAAAAGATTCCGCACTTCCGTTCCGCGGCCCCGCAAAAATATAGAACATGTCCTATTCTTGTCCGGAGCCACGGACAAGAAAAGGCATCTCTATAATAGAGCCGGCCATGTGCGGTCCGCAAATGCGGAATGCACATGGCCGGTGTCCGTGTTTTGCGGATCCGCAATTTGCGGACCGCAAAACACTTGCGGACGTGTGAATGAAGCCTTAAGGGAAGGTCTACATTTGCCTCCATTTGTTTTTGTCTCGGTGCATCTGAAATGGTCAGATGAATGTCTGAATGATTACAGCATCTGACTACACACAGGGTTTGTTGTCTGTTACCATGGAAACACGTGTCTAGGAGCTGTAGACACAAAATGATAAGGGTTTGTGAGGTATTATGTCTTTGAGTACAAGCCACTAAAATGTCTAGATTATAGGAGGCCGGATGAAAAGGGATTGTCTCCAGAACAGGACCCTGGAACTGAACGGAGGGCAAGCACCATTAATTTCTATGGGAGTTCTAAAAAATAGCCGAGCCCGCTGGCTTGGCTATTTTTGGAACTCCCATAGAAATGAATGGAGAACACTCCGGACATGCACAGTTCACTTTCAGGGGCCTGTTCCGGAGATAGGAGGTGGGATCCGCACCTATCTGACATTAGTGGCATATCGCAGTGTCTAAGATGAGACAACCCCTTTAACTGTAGCACGGTTTACAAGCTGGTCATATACGATTGCCCCCTCAAACCAAAAAGTTCCACTAAAATGTTGAAAAAAAACCCCCAAAAACAGGATTTCAGTGTAGTCATTTTCTTCTTTGTGTTTTGGGCTCCACTAAAAAATGGAAGCAGACGGAGCAGAAGAATAACGAGGCATTATGGGCGCGCTCACAAAAATGGCGGCGTCACGCTAGCAGTCACAGACGCAAAGCATGCATTAAGAATTAAAATGCTTCCAGATGGACTAATCCGCTGCCATTTTACTGCATATCTAGCCCAATAAAGTTATGATTTCTGTCAAACACATGGCGTACATGGCATACCAGTGGAGCTGGGGAAAGAGGAGTATGTTTAGAGGGGATTAAAGGAATTGTCTAACTTCAGCAAATGGCATTTATCATGTAGAGAATGTTAATACAAGGCACTTACTAATGTATTGTGATTGTCCATATTGCCGCCTTATCTGGCTGGATTCATTTTTCCATCACATTATACACTGCTCGTTTCCATGGTTACGACCACCCTGCAATCCTTCAGTGGTGGTCGTGCTTGCACAATTTAGGAAAAAGCACCAGCCTATGTGCGCTCCCACGGTCCCGGGCACCAGAGAGGTTGACTCTTTCTCCTATAGTGTGCAAGCACGACCACCACTAACGGATTGCAGGGTGGTCGTAACCATGGAAACGAGCAGTGTATAATGTGATGTAAAAATGAATCCAGCCATCAAAGGAAGCAACATGGAGAATCACAATACATTAGCAAGTGCCTTGCATTAACTTCTTATACATGATCAGTGTCATTAGCTGAAGTTAGACAAACCCTTTAAAAGATAAGCAAATCCTTAAAGGGGTTGTCCCCTTTGCACAGTATGTTTTGTTACAAAGCTTCCTCAACAATTAGCAGGGGGAACAAATCTTATCGATCTTAGAGATCAATTATAAAGTAATGTTTCCCTAGCCACCACTAGGGGGAGCTGAGAGGATACAGTATACAGATTTAATATTGAGTTCAATGTCTAAACAGTATGCAGTCAGCTTCTAAGCTCCCCCTAGTGGTGGCTGCAGGAAAACATTACTTTATAATCGTATCAGAAACACAGAGCCGTGACCACCATAAGGCCCTCCACTCACGTGATATTACTCTGGTTTTTTTTTATTCACTCACATTTTTTTTTCCATACGGCATGTCGCTTTTATGTCTTTTCTTTTTTTCCTCAGCGACTGTCTTTTCTGCAATTTTTTTTCCCAATATAGAAAATGAAAAACAAAGAAGAAAGAAAAAAAAAAATCACCAAAAGCTTTCGCATTCTATATATTTATAGCAAGAGATCCCAAAACATCTGGAGCTGGTGTTTTACTAAAAGAAAAAAAATCACAAATATCATTAAAAATGCAAAAGTGCTGAAAAACACCATTAAAAAATCCACAATAATGGTGTACCTAGAAATTAGACAACATAGAATTTATGATCTACTTAAAAGAAAAATGGCGGTCATTCTGATTAACCCTTTCAGCCCTGCACATGTGAATGTCTTCTGATAATGCCGCTATGCTGTGTGTCCAGGCCCCCTGGTGGTGAGACTAGGTTGCAGCGACGACCTCTGCATCCCTTAGGCCTCTTTCACACTACAGTATTTTTTGCGGGCTCCGATCGGCATTTTTGACATGAAAAATGCGGACCCATTCGTTTCTATGGGTCCGCAAAAAATACTGAGAGCACACTGTGTGCTGTCCACATCCGTATGCCCGTTCCGTAGCCCCGCAAAAAAAAAATAGAACATGTCCGTTTTGCGGACAAGGATAGGCATTGTTACATACGGACGCCATCCGTTTTTTTTTTTTGCGGATCCGCAATTTGCGGACTGCAAAACACAACGTTCGTGTGAAACTAGCCTTATAGCAATACCTGTTCCTCAGTGTAAGGGCTCATGGACACGAACATGTGCAGTCAGTGCCCATGCTCCGGACCGTAATTTTCGGTCAACAATGCACGGGCACTGACAGTGGGGCTGCCAGATTCGGATCATGGACCCATTCGTTTGAATGGGGTCCGCATTCCGCATCCGACGGTCCGTACTGCAAAAAAGTAGTGCATGCGCTACTTTTTTGCGGTGCGGAGGCATGGCCAGAGACACCACAGAAGCACACCGTAGTGCTTCTGTGGTGTTCCGATCCGTGCCTCCGCTCCGCACCATTGACGTGAATGGGTCCCCGATCCGTGATGCAGGCTGCACACGACTGGTGCCCATGTATTGCGGACCCGGCGTATGTGGGCTGCAATATGGCCACGGGCCGGCACCAGTCGTGTTCCGCCAATGTGATGTGTACAGGTGTGAAAACATAATAATATTGTAATGCAGTGAAACAAAAGCTTAAGGTCATGATCTTGGCTGACAGAGTGCTGTGAAATTAGAGCCCTAACTGCCTGTGATCATTGATGCCTGAGCCATCAGCGTGCAATTAGGCGCCTTCAGACACGGAGCGTAGCCGCTATCTGCCAGCTACAGAGGGCGATATTTAATTACTCAGCCTCGAAAGGATTGCTGATGGGGTGATGCGTGGGGAGATATTACAGCTCGGCTTTACCAGATATTAATAATTTAAGCTGCTATTGCTTAACGGTTAGGAAATGAATGAGACCTTCAATCTAAAGCCGCTGTCAGAACCTAGTAAGGCTAATATAGGAAGCCTCAAGTTCCTCAAAGGCAGAAATCAGGGTATAGTAGGGCATCTATCCTTTCCATGAATACTGAAGATCACTGAGATGTTCTACCCTTTTATCTGGATCTGTGGTAGTACATGGCTGGTAAAGATGTAGCAGAGCTAAGTTTGTCAGATATGTGGATTTCAATATTTTTCAGATGTAGTGGCGTTATTATAAACTAAGCCAGATTCTGCTTATTAAAAATTCTGATTGTGGGGAAATTAGGTGTCAATCATGTTTGTAGTCACACAACTTTCTTTCACATATCACTATGAAGAGAAGAGGATGACTCAAGGGCCTATATGTAGGGAGGGAAAAATGTAACCACTGCAATACTGTCTATAGTCAAGAATATAACTACTATAATGCCCCTTTCACACGAGCGGGAGACTCGCATGTCTCCCGCAACACATCTACAGGGCTGGACTCGGCACTGACAGGGATCGCATAGCATTATATGCGATCCCAGTCAGTGCCGGAGTCCAGCTCGTGTGAAAGGGGCATAATACTACTCCTATGTACAGGAATATAACTACTATAATATACTGCCTCCTATGTACAAGAATATAACTACTATAATATGCTCCATGTACTATAACTACTAAATACTGCCTCCTATGTACAAGAAATATAACTACTATATACTGCCCCCTATGTACAAGAATATAACTACTATAATACTGCCTATGTACAAGAATATAACTACTATATACTGCTCCTAGTACAAGAATATAACTACTATAATACTGCTCCTATGTACAAGAATATAACTACTATAAATACTGCCTCCTATTACAAGAATATAACTACTATTACTGCTCCTATGTAAGGAATATAACTACTATAATACTGCCTCCTATGTACAGGAATATAACTACTATAATACTGCTCCTATGTACAAGAATATAACTACTATAATACTGCTCTTGTACAAGAATATAACTACTATAATACTGCTCCTATGTACAAGAATATAACTACTATAATACTGCTTCCTATGTACTACAAGAAAATAACTACTATAATACTACTCCTATGTACAAGAATATAACTACTATAATACTGCTCCTATGTACAAGAAAATAACTACTCTATAATATAACTACTCCTATGTACAAGAATATAACTACTATAATACTGCTCCTATGTACAAGAATATAACTACTATAATACTGCTCCTATGTACAAGAATATAACTATATAATACTGCCTCCTATGTACAAGAATATAACTATACTATAATACTGCTTCCTATGTACAAGAATATAACTACTATAAACTGCTATATACAAGAAATATCTTAAATACTTGCCTCCTATGTTAACAGAATATAACTACTATAATACTGCTCTATTGTACAAGAAATATAACTACTATAATACTGCTCTCTATGTACAAGAATATAACTACTATAATACTGCTCCTATGTACAAGAATATAACTTACTATAATACTGCTCCTATGTACAAGAATTATAACTACTATAATACTGCTCCTATGTACAGGGAATATAACTACTATAATACTGCCTCCTATGTACAAGGAATATAACTACTATAATACTGCTCCTATGTACAAGAATATAACTACTATAATACTACTTCCTTTGTACAAGAATATAACTACTATATATACTGCCTCCCATGTACAAGAAAATAACTACTATAATACTACCTCCTATGTACAAGAATATAAACTACTATAATACTGCTCCTATGTACAAAGAAAATAACTACTATAATACTGCCTCCTATGTACAAGAAATATAACTACTATTAATACTGCCTCCTATGTACAAGAATATAACTACTATAATACTGCCTCCTATGTACAAGGAATATAACTACTATAATACTGCCCTACCTATGTACAAGAATATAACTACTATAATACTATGTAACTACTACTGCTATGTACAAAGAATATAACTACTATAATACTGCCTCCTATGTACAAGAATATAACTACTACTGCTCTATAATACTACTGCTCCTATGTACAAGAATATAACTACTATAATACTGCTCCTATGTACAAGAATATTAACTACTATAATACTGCTCCTATGTACAAGAATATAAACTACTATAATACTGGCCTCCTATGTACAAGAATATAACTACTATAATACTGCTTCCTATGTAAGGAATATAACTACTATAATACTGCCTCCTATGTACAAGAATATAACTACTATAATACTGCCTCCCTATGTACAAGAATATAACTACTATAAATACTGCCTCCTATGTACAGAATATATAACTAAATTACTGCCTCCTATGTACAAAGAATATAACTACTATAATACTGCCTCCTATGTACAAGAATATAACTAAAACTATAAAATACTGCTCCTATGTACAAGAATATAACTACTATAATACTGCCTCCTATGTACAAGAATTAACTACTATAATACTATAATTACTGCTCCTATGTACAAGAATAGAATATAACTACTAATAATACTGCCCTATGTACAGGTAATATAACTACTATAATACGCTTCCTATGTAAGGGAATATAACTACTATAATACTGCCTCCTATGTACAAGAATATAACTACTATAATACTGCCTCCCTATTTACAAGAAATATAACTACTATAATACTGACCTTCCATGTACAAGAAATATAACTACTATAATACTGCTCCTATGTACAAGAATACAAGAATATAACTACTATAATACTGCTCCTATGTACAAGAATATAACTACTATAATACTGCCTCCTATGTACAAGAATATACTACTACTATAATACTGCCTCCTATGTACAAGAATATAACTACTATAATACTGCCTCCTATGTACAAAATATAACTACTAATAATACTGCTCCTATGTACAAGAATATAACTACTATAATACTGCCCTCCTATGTACAAGGAATATAACTACTATAATACTGCTCCCTATGTACAAGAATATAACTACTATAATACTGCCTCCTATGTACAGAATATAACTACTATAAATAAATACTGACCCCTATGTACAAGAATATAACTACTATAATACTGCTTCCTATGTACAAGAATATAACTACTATAATACTGCTCCTATGTACAAGAATATAACTACTATAATACTGCCTCCTATGTACAAGAATATAACTACTATAATACTGCTCCTATGTACAAGAATATAACTATAATACTATGTACATAACTGCTCTATGTACAAGAATATAACTACTATAATACTGCCTCCTATGTACAAAGAATATAACACTATATAATACTGCTCCTATGTACAAGAATATAACTACTATAATACTGCTCCTATGTACAAGAATATAACTACTATACTATACTGCTCCTATGTACAAGAATATAACTACTATAATACTGCTCCTATGTACAAGAATATAACTACTATAATACTGCTCCTATGTACAAGAATATAACTACTATAATACTGCTTCCTATGTACAAGAATATAACTACTATTAATACTGCCTCCTATGTACAAGAATATAACTACTATAATACTGCTCCTATGTACAGAAATATGACTACTATAATACTGCTCCTATGTACAAGAATATAACTACTATAATACTGCTCCTATGTACAAGAATATAACTACTATAATACTGCTCCTATGTACAAGAATATAACTACTATAATACTGCTCCTATGTACAAGAATATAACTACTATATGTACAAGAATATACTGCCTCCTATGTACAAGAATATAACTACTATAATACTGCCTCCTATGTACAAGAATATAACTACTATAATACTGCTCCTATGTACAAGAATATAACTACTATAATACTGCTCCTATGTACAAGAATATAACTACTATAATACTGCTCCTATGTACAAGAATATAACTACTATAATACTGCCTCCTATGTACAAGAATATAACTACTATAATACTGCTCCTATGTACAAGAATATAACTACTATAATACTGCTCCTATGTACAAGAATATAACTACTATAATACTGCCTCCTATGTACAAGAATATAACTACTATAATACTGCTCCTATGTACAAGAATATAACTACTATAATACTGCTATAACTTATGATTCTTGTAAGTTTCTTCCCGTGAGAATCTGCTTCTTGCATTTCTTCCGTCTCTGTGACATGAGAGAGCTTATTTTTAATTTCTACCAATCTCCCAGTTATCACTGGGATTACTAGGAAATTGCAGCAGCCCTGGTCCCTCTCCTACTTATATGAAACAGACATGGACTGAGGTTGGCATATGTCAGGGTGAGTAGTGTTTGGGGCGGTAGTAATGTCGTCATTGTAAGAGTCAGAATAGATGGCAGTGTACAGCATGGGGAGGGGGGTAATCTGCGTGCACAGTATAAGAACCCGAGAGCATGTCTTAGACCCTCCCGCGACTTGCAATGAAAAGTACAAAGTCTTGTTCCTATGGATATAGAAATGGCAAAAAATCCAGGTATGTCTGCAAAAAATATGTTGTCTGCTTATACAATGTGATATGCTGATGCTATAGATAGATAGATAGATAGGAGATAAATAGATAGATAGATATTAGATAGATAGATAAATAGATAGATAGATAGATAGATAGATAGATAGATAGATAGATAGATATAATACTGTATATGGCGGTGGTTTTTACTTCTCGTAGTCGTACTTTGATGAGGTATTTGTGGATTACACAGGAGAGCCGCACAACTCATTATAAGGGCTCATGCACACAAACGTATTTTCTTTTCGTGTCTGTTCCATTTTTTTCCGGATTGTATACGGAACCATTCATTTCAATTGGTCCGCAAAAAAACAACAAAAAAAAAAAAGGAAGTTACTTCGTATGCACGCAATTTCCATATATCCCTATGTCTGTTCCGCAAAAAAAACAGAACATGTCCTGTTATTGTTCTCATTATGGACAAGGATAGGACTGTTCTATTAGGGGCCGGCTGTTCTGTTCCGCAGAATACAGAATCCGTATTTTTTGTAGAGCCGTGTTTTGCAGAACATAAAATACATACAGTCATGTGCATGAGCCCTAAGGCCCCGCTCCGGTGTGCAGAGATTCGCCAGATTTATCACAGTGACTGATTCCCGATGTCAGATTTGGGGCATCTTTAGGCTGGGGCTACACGGCGACTTCTTGTCGCTGAAAAGTCGCGCGACAATTTTTATAATGGAAGTTTATGGTGACGTACTGCAACACGACAGTCGCAAAAAATCCATCCAAGATGGATTTTTCTGCGACTGTCGCGCCGCAGCACGTCGCATTGCGACACCATAGACTTCCATCATAAAAATTGTCACGCGACATTACTGCAACAACTGTCGTCGTGTATTTGTGCACTATTATTGTCGCCGTGTAGCCCTAGCCTTAGACCGTTTAGGATAATTAATTAATTTTTGGGGGGTTTGCAACAAATTTACAAAAAGTTTTGCGCCATTTGTTAAATTTGTTGCATAAATACCTATGGATTTTTCAGTCTAAAGTCAATCCATATGAAGTGTTTTTTCCAAGTGTTTACTGATGACCTATCTTCCTTTATAATTAAGGGGTTTTCCGAGATCTTAATACTGATGACCTATCCTCTGGATAGGTCATCTGTATCAGATTGGTGGGCGTTCCGACACCCGGGACCCCCAATGATAAGCTGTAGCATCGCAGCCTTCTCTCAGCTTTTCTTAGTCCAGTGACAGCACATTCGTCAATCATGTAAGCCAGGGGCGGATTGGCCATAGACATTGCAGGGAAATTTCCCGGTGGGCCGATGCCCAGGGGGCCGTCTGGACCCAACTATTGTCCTCTGGATAGGTCATCTGTATCAGATTGGTTGGGGTCCGGACACCCGGGACCCCCAATGATAAGCTGTAGCATCGCAGCCTTCTCTCAGCTTTTTCTTAGTCCAGTGACAGGCACATTCGTCAACTCATGTAAGCCAGGGGCGGATTGGCCATAGACATTACATGGGAAATTTCCCGGTGGGCCGATGCCCAGGGGGCCGTCTGAACCCTCCTATTGTCCAGCCAGTGGAAGTTTTTTGAGGTTGTATTTTGTGCTGCTGGCAGTATTTTGTGGTGGACTATGGTATTTGGCTCTGTTGGGGTGATATAATGTGCCACAATATGGTATTGCTGGTCCTGCCTTCCATCAATTTGGACCCAACTACAAAACAGGGCCACTTTTAGTATTTTTTCGAGGGCCACTTCAAGTTCCCAGTCCGCCCCTGATGTAAGCCTAGGAGCAGCTCAGTCCCATTGAAGTGAATGGAACTGAGCTGCAATACCAAGCACGGCCACTATACAATGGACGGCGCTGTGCTTGGTGAGCTTAGAGAAGGCTGTGACGCTACTGTGAACACCGGTTCACTGCTTCTTAAAGGGTTATTTCCATCTCAGACAATGATGGCATATCACTAGGATATGCCCCCATTGTCTTATAGGTGCAGGTCCGACCTTTGGGACCCGCACCTATATATCGAGAACGGAGCGGGGAAATGAACGGAGGGTGCACTGCACATGCGCAGCCGCCCTCCGTTCATTTCAAGCGCTGGCTCGGCTATTTCCGTTGGCTACATAGAAATGAATGGGAGCTGTGGCTGCGCATGCATTCATTTCTATGGGACTTGCGCCTGTTGGTGTCCAGGCACAGCTCTCTCCGCTGCATTCTCGATATAGGTGCGGGTCCCAGTGGTGGGAATATGCTAACAATATGCCCCCATTGTCAAAGATGGGAATGGTAAAATAGGTGCAAAAAAATGAAAAAAGCTAGAATGCCAAAAATAAGACTTCGGAAAACATTTACTAATGGGAGTGCCCCTAGATTTTAGAGTCAAAATATGGTGGTAGGTTTACAGAAATGATCTGCGCCTAGCCTAACAAGGGGTGGGGCTTTGCGTGAAAGAGGTGTGGCTTCCGATTCAGCCTTCCAAGATGTCCTGGATGTGAACATGCCAAAAATGGACGTGTACATTCATTACGCGGTTTTGGAAACTTCCTCGGGCTGCAAGAACACAATGAGGGGCGAGTTTCAATGCATTTTCAGTGCGGTTTATGGCACGAATCCCCACTGAAACCTATGACAGAAAAATGCTGTCACTCGACCCTATCTCTTAGGGGACAATGGTGGTGGGGGCTTTTTAAACTACTAGATAAGGTATCACGGAGATGGCTTGAGCTCGTCCAGTCCTCGTCCTTGTTAACCTCAAGAACTATGACGCTTTTAAACTCTCTAGTGCCTTTTAATGTAAAAACATAACTGTTTCCCTAGTAGCTATCTTAAACAGTTACCATGGAAACACCTTTTTTTTTTTTTTTATACGCTTGGCTCTCAGGCTACATCCATTTTGACTTCCCAGTCCTGTAGGCCTGTCATTTCATTTATCTCCTTACATACATCTAACACCAGTTCACCATTAGCACAAAAAAAATGTAGTCATTTGCAGGTATTTAATTTTTCTTCTCCGTTTACAACCAAAGCTGCTTTCAGAAATGTGTCGGTCGCCCTCGGAAACAGACAGCAGTTAAGCTCCACCTCTTTGACATGTGACCAAACAGCTTAGCTCGAATTGTATAACTGCAGACAGGCCAGCAGTTCTCATTTTGGTGGCAAAACGCTGCGAGCGGAAACATGGACGGGTGAGGTTTATGCAACTCTGAGTTTTTCGGAGGCATTCCTTGGGGTGGAGCCTGAAGGTCCTGATTTTCGGATTTTAAATGTAGACAAGTATGTACTCATTCCGGCACCAAACTGGTCTCTGGTAACAGTACGCTAGCAGAATTCTGCTTTGGATGTTACTAGAGAAGAAAACATGAAGCTTAAAATAAAATTCAAGATAATAAATTGACACCAAAGATGGACGTCAGCACAAATTACCACAGTGGC